>JAPKLW010000343.1:185845-235261 GCA_026898455.1 Plectranthus barbatus | reverse complement strand
CATGGGTGTATGCCAACCACCTGAGTTTAGGGAAGAACAGTAAACATCCAACCACCGGGAAGAAGGCTGCCTGATGCAATCCTCACTTCAACCTAAAGACTGAGTCTACAAGGAGTTCCTAGGTGAGTGCCACAGCTAACCGAAGGATAGAGGCTCCGACGGGATGTGTATAGATTGTAAGGAGGCTTCTATCTACATAGTGAATTATCTGGACCTTGGGTCTGAAGAGTGGATGTAGGATATTGAGATCCGATGCAATATAAATCTTGTGTTTTCTTTACAACTTAATATACATTCTTACTCTATTTTTCTATTTCACAAACTGACTTTTGAAACCATTAATACTTCCAAGTATTGAAGTGTATTTCCTGTGAAACTGATTTAACCAGAACAGAGTCTTCTACACACAGAACTGACTTTACTCTGTTTTTATCCAACTAGTGCTACTATCATTATTTACTTTCTCTGCATATTTAAACCTTCCAATGCATAGTTTAGCACTCTGATTTCTGGACCAGCAAGTGGTATCACGTGCCAAGGTTCTTACAGACTAAGGTGTTCAGTCACTTAGGACCAAATCTCTGTTTTTCTGCACTTGGATCTGCTTGTGTGTTTTAAGCTTAGGTACGCAGAGATGGTATAGATTTCGAGCATAGATTTCGAAGCTTCCAAAGTATTCATCATAAAACTTTGAGATATGGAAGAAGCGTTTGCTGATCATGCTGAAGAATGTCCACCTAGAGATGGCAGAGGCTCTATCTACACGACCACAGAAGATCACAAAAGTGAATACTCAGCTCGGAGGAGCAAAAGGTCAAGAGATAGTGCAATAACATTATGCAGAGTGGATGAATGACGATAGAGTTCGTTTTTAGCTGGAATCAGTGGCCATGGAGCTCATCTTACAATCCCCACCAGAGCCACTGGTTGTTGAAGCTCTCGAGCACAACAACGCCAAAAAGATGTGGGAATTTTTTGGCACAATCAGCCAAGAACAGCTCAGATAAAGCGGAAAAAGCTTCTAAACTGTGTCGATAAGTATGAATCTTTCCAAATACTTCTTGGTTAAAATGTTAAATCAATGGAATCTAGATTCAATGCTATTATTTGCGAGCTGAAAAACTTGGGGAGAACCTATGAAGTTGCAGACATGAATGCAAAAATTCTCACCAAGAAGCCCAAGGAGGACAAGTTCGTCAAAGCCACCAGCTTGAAGGAGAAGGATCTCTCCAAGATGACGACCAAGGATGTGTTCGCCTAGATCCAAGGGCATGAATGGGATATCTAAATGGTGAACATGAAAGAATCAGTGTGAAGTGTCAGCAAAATTCTAGAAGAAGATGCTGCTTTTTTCGCAAAAAGGGAGTTCAAGAGAAGGCCTCAAAAGCCTTACCAAGCTGACAGAACTTCTGGGCAGGCGTCCACTTCAAAGTCAGCACCCACACTTTCCTACAAATAGATGGATGAAGAGAGCTCAATTGAAGAGTTTGAGGAACAGATGAGGAAGCTGACCAGACTTCTTGAGAAAGTCAAAGCCAAGAACACAGTCCAGTGAACTGAAGTTCAGCGAAAGACCTCCTAAAGCATGATTTGAGTGCAACTCTCCAGACCACCTCATGTATAAGTGCCCCAACGCGGAAAGGGAGCGCTTGAAGAGGGTGTTAGAGAAGAAAGCTTTCATAGCAGTTGCAAAGACCATGCTCTCCAGAACTGAGATGCCATACATCCCACAAACAATGATGATGGCTACTACACATCAGATGATGCGGCAGTGGAGGAAGCCTTCCTGGTGCTTATCGCCAAACTGGCAGAAGGGGATGAAACTGAAGTAGTGTCTACTATCCCGGTATACATTCTTAATTCAATTTCTATTCTTATAGCATGCATAAAAGACAACTCTGAATCTTATTGCTCAGATGTACAGGATGTTACACTTGAAGCTTTAAATAGAGAATTTGCAAGACTTTATAAGTTAAAAAAGGTCTTGGCTGGAGAAAATGCTTTACTGAAACTGAAAATTTCAAAATTGACTGAAGAGATCCAAGGATTGAAGTCAGTAAGTGAAGAACTAGCCAAACTTGGAGAAGAGCATTCCACTTTACTTGAATCTTTTAAATCTATTTCAGAAGAATGTGAATCTCAAAAACTGAAAATTGCTAGTGATCAAAAACTTATCTGTTCATTTTATTCTAGCACTAGAAGAGTTTCGGAAGTTCTAAGTTTGCAAAGACATACGTTTGATAAGTCAGGTTTAGGCTTCTCTGAAAATATTTTGAGCAATCATGCATCTACTTCTGAAACTAGGAATGTCTCGAACCATTAATTCAGAATGAATTCACATTTAGAAGTCAAGCTGTTAGGTAAAGGAGTAGTCAGTATGGACAAAAACTCCTTAGTGGGTAATCAGGATAGAAGGGGACAGTCGGTTTTAAAACTGACTTCATTGCCCAAGTTTAGAAAAGGTTTTACTTATAAGTCAAACAAGTCTGAGATGAAGCCCGGTATGCCTAGGACGTGGATTAAGTAGAATGTTCTAAATGCGAGGAAACCCACCTTAATAGCTAAAACTGGACTTCATAAAAAGTTAGTTTCATTTTCAGATTCTAGAAATATGAACTTCCAAACTCATAATTCTTATGAGAGGAGTACTTATCTGTATGGGAAGAACAACTAAACGAGGTCTGAGAACCCAAATGAAACTCAGTTTTAAGGAAGTCAGTTCTTATAAACTCAGTTTCTAGCAAGGTTTCACACATTCACTCTTTTCCTTCAAACATGCATTGAAACAATATCAATTATCTTAAGAGGAAGAGGAATGAAAAAGATGTTGTGACACATAGGTTTAAGGTGCAACAAGTATTGATTCCCAAAGGTTGGATCCAAAAGACTAACCCTGCAGGACACGTAGAAACACGGGTACCTTTTGTCTAACCTTTTATGTTTTGCAGGTACAGGGTCACCAAGGTCAACTTAAAAAGAAGAAAAGAGCATGAATTTTGGATGGATGATGTTTAGCTCACATGATCGGTTACAATAATCTCCTCCCAAAACTTAAAATGTCAAGAGGACCATTAGTAAGTTTTAGAAATGACTCAGAAAGAAGGAATGATGCTGAATAAAACTGAGTCCAGGCTCTCTGTTTTCTAAACTTGGTGTGTCACTCAGTATGAAGTCTTCATACTTATTCTTGAAGAGTACTCCCTCACGTGGTGTCAACGCAACTCAGTATAAAGCTCATCATCACACAACCAAGAATAGAAGAAGTCATCTCCTAAGACATCCGAAAAAGCTGAAATTACCTCTCCTAATTTTTGAATTGACTTGCTGAAGAAAAACCAAGTTTTAGTTTTCACCCTTAGAAGATTTCTAAAGGACGGATGCAGAATTAAACTGAGTTCCAACTCTCAGTTTAGGAACTGACTCTTAGTTAGTATGGAAGGTCGAAAGGCGGGATCTTGAAATCCAAGGATTATAGTATCCGATACAATGTATTTATTGGCAAACAGACAACAATAAATCCGCACATGCCACATGTAAAGGAGTCTTTTCAAGTCAAATAAGTCTCAAATGATCTCAAACGATGGTTTGTACCAGCTATTGATCTGGTGTCATTTCCCTACCCACAACCGCTCGATCCAAACCCTTCTCACATATTTATTGATTCGTCAAATCCATGGTAAAAGAATTAGTCATTTAGCCATTTTCATATTCTTAAAAGCTCTCAAACTTTCACATTTTTTGACATTTTTCACTCACATTCAATCTTTCAACATATATTCCTTCATTTAATGCCAATCATCTATCTTCATTCATGGCTTCGAAGAAATCTAGATCCTTTCAACAACCAGTGAAAGAAACATCCATCTCTGGTCAAGAACAACAACCTTCTTTTGAATACATTGAAAGACTATATTCAGAAATTGTGCGACTCTTTCACTCAGACCCAAAGAAAGAAAAAAAAAAGAGAGGCACAAGTGACGAAAGAAGAGATTCTGTTAATAATGGGTCTACAGGATGACTGCCCTAATTTCAAGAGATTGACTCGCCATCTTTGATTAGAGAAGTTGGCCTGCTTCCTGCGGTATCGTCCTATAAGGTTCCATCCATTCCCCGTGGCAGAATTCTATGCGAATATAGCCATCGCCAAAGATCAGAGGTCTTTCATCACGCATGTAACAGGTGCTAAAATCCTTGTTACTCCTAAGTTACTCGAGGAAGTGTTAAATCTTAGGAACAGAGGAACAAATGGTCATGTTTATAAGCAAGGGGTTGATATCAAAAGATTATGTGAGATCTTAGAAGGATATTGGAAAAAATGGAATCTTGATAATGTAGACACATCTTTTAAGATAAGTTACTGATAAGCTCATTATTTTACTCGCTTATCTATATTATTTTCGACTATTTTATGTAGTTTAATTGAGTTAATATATATATTCTATGCATGAGTCTATATTAGGTGGTATTGGTGTTTTTGTAGGTTTTAAGCTTAAGTTCACGAGAAAGTCGTTCTGAAAGTAGTGACGTATAAGAGTAGCAGTGAAGAGTTCTTCCATAAGGAGAATTCGGGCTATTGGTGCATGGCAATGGATAATGCTTTTAGTTAGCTCTCCAACGCAACTGGAATTGGAGTTCGGGAGTGGAAGTTATGGCCAAAACCATGAGACCGCGCAGAAGGGGCGACACTATGTCATTCGACGCCAATAAGCATCGATCGATGCCGAAGAGGAAGCCACGTCGATCGACGCCAATCAACAAGGATTGATGCGGGTCTATCGATGCAAGGTGCGCGTTGATCGACGCAGCAAAATGATCGATGTCGATCGATGCTAGGTGGCATCGATCGATGCGAGACACAGACACGAAAACTTACACACGTACACTTGCAGGAAAAAATAAAACTCAATCCAGCATATCCTAGAACGAACTAGTAACAAGATAAGATCTAACAATTCCCCGGTAACGGTGCCAATTTGATCATTGTTATTATAATTAATCTGTTAGAAATAACAGTGATCATGCATTCCTAATCCCACAATCAATATTCACCTCTCGGTCCTTCTATCAATTGCTAGACATCTAAATTAATCGTCACCTCTCGGTCCTTGAATTAAATTAGAATTATAAAATAAACACAGGAATCATGAACCTAATTGATTAATCCTAACATGCATCCATAATAATATAAACCCCTATAAACCTGCTAGGGTTTCTAGCCACTCATCGCAGATAGAAATCCAAAAGAAAACATATTGTATTGCATAAACATAAAGAATTTACAAGAAAATAAAAGGGTTTCGTGTTCCCCAAGTCTCCAATCTAAAAACTAAATTGTAGAATGAAAATATGATAGGGAATGCTGAAAAAGTCGAATTTTCTAAGTATTTATAGGGGTGGATGTGTAACCTATCAAATCTAGGGCTAAAGATATGAATAAATCCAATTTTCATCAAATTTCCCGCATCAGCAGAACTGCGTCGATCGTTGCTGATTGGAGTCAATCGATGTGGCTTCCTCTTTGGCATCGATCGATGCTGATTAGCATCGATCGATGCTGATTGGCGTCGATCAAAGTGGTCTCAGCCCCTTCTGCGCAGTCTCACGGTATTGGCCATAACTTCCTCTCCCGAACTCCAATTGACTCGATTCCAGTTGCGTTGGAGAGCTAACTCAAAGCTTCATCCATTTCCATGCGCCAATAGTTCGTTCTCCATGTGAAAGAACTCTTCACTGCTACTCTTACACGTCACTGCTTTCGAATCGACTTTCTCATGAACTTAGGTTTAAAACCTACAAAACACCAATACGCGGATAATACCACCTAATATAGACTCTTGCATATAATATATATATAAACTTAATAAAACTACATAAAATAGTAGAAAATAATATAGATAAGCGAGTAAAATAATGAGCTTATCAGTTACATGACAAATGAGTTTGATCCATAATAGAAATACCTTGCGGATATTGTGATTAGGTTGTTACAATACGACATGGGGTCATTTTTGGAGATGAGTAAAAAGAAGTATTCCCTTCTTATGGCTATCAATGATGGAGTGGAATGTGATTGGGCTTCTTTTCTGTTTGAAAGTCTTTTGGATTATGCGGGAAGGATAATAACAATAAAAGAAACAAGTCAATTCTCAACTGGTGTAGACTTTGGTTTGAAAGTAAGCTAACTTCTCGAAAAGATATTGCCTGTAGTGGATGATGGGGAGGCATTGGTGTCTGTTGATTTATTTCCCTTCAAAGCAGTAGTGGGGGAGACTACTGTAGCTGGGGATGAAGATGACGATGAAAATGAATATTATGAAGTAGAAGAGGAAGTTCAATCTGCCGTTCAATAAGAAGAGTATCTACAAAAAGTAATGAAGGAAATAAGACTTGGCAAGGCCTTTTCAGGGAAGGAAAAGGAGGAGATTGCTTAAAACATTTGCAAATGAGGGATCTTCTCAGCTGGAACAGTCACAAGCTCGTCCTGGTCAGGTGATTCAGATTTAGGGTGGTCGCATATCCATTCCTATACCAAAAGATCTCGCGCAGAATCGGTGAAACCACTAATCCGAAGAAAGAGAGGAAGGGAAGACGACATGATTAAAGGAGAAGAACAAAGAAAGAAGGTAAAACTTCATTCAGGTGGCACATCCACTTTGAAGATCAACAACATTTTGCTCGACAAATCGTGGATAACCATATCAGAAGGAGAAGGAGGAGGAGGAGGAGGAGGAGGTGGAGGAGAGGGAGGAGAAGGAGAAGGAGAAGGAGGAGGAGGAGAAGGAGAAGGAGAAGGAGAAGAAGAAGAAGAAGAAGAAGAAGAAGAAGAAGAAGAAGCAGAAGCAAAAGGAGGAGAGGGAGGAGAAGGAGAAGAAGGAGAAGGAGAAGAAGCAGCAGAAGAAGGAGAAGAAGGAGAAGAAGGAGGAAAAGGAGGAGAAGCAGAAGAAGAAGAAGAAGAAGAAGAAGAAGAAGAAGAAGAAGAATATGAAGAAGAAAAAGAAAAAGAATATGAAGAAGAATAAGAAGAAGAATGTTGCAATTAATGGAAATATTTTGACTACATGGTTGCGGGGAAGGAGAAAGATAGGATATGGTTTTGCCTCTCTCAGAGGAAATGGATGAAGAGATTGAAGTTGAGCAACCACCTCATCAGAGAGCTCACCCAGAAACAGAGGCTGCATTTCATGCTGCAGAAATGATTTTCGATCTCAATCAAGATGCGCCAGAACATGAATAACAAGAATCATTTGACAGATCTTCACCGGCAGTGGAAAGAGATCCCATGAAAGGTAAGGGACCCATGTTCGAGCTAGGGTGAACCTCTACTCATGTCGATCATCCTATGTCACCACTACATGAGTGAGAGCACTCAACAGAAGATCTTGAGAACGAGAACATATATGATCACATGAGCATATCTTATGCTGACTCTGATCTATTATTTCATTCTCTTACTGATGAGGAAATTCGTGATATTTCACTCAAAAAGGGACCCACGTTTGAAGAAGACTTACAAGGAATTTGGCGTCAACACCCATGGGACTCACGGAACGGTAAATAATTAAACAGGAGGCTAAATTCTATTGCAGACTTCAGAGTGTCGTTCAATGGCATACCTCACCCAAAGTCCACCTTCTATCGACTACTGTGCTGGTGTCCTCCTATTGCATCAACTGATATCGGAGATGCCAAGCTCATTCCATGGGCTGGAGAAATCTCTCAAAGGATAGAACAGAGAGTTACTGAAGAAATTGTTTCACTCTTTCCTGATATTCTGCTAGAGTGCTCCATTCCTTGTGATGTACTAAGAAAGGAATTTTGAAGATGGAGGAGTTTTGAAAAGGCAAGGTATAATTAAACATTAAGGACCTTTCAATCATGATTCCCACACTAGGCTTAACATTCTTGAGAAGGGACGAAGCTTGGGCGAATGAATGGGTTGCCCAGAGTATAAGGAGACAAGTGACAGAACAATTCGTGCGACAAAGGATGTTGGCCATTCGAGCCTACGGGGCATACACAGAAGACAATAACTAATTTGGACAAAGCGACCACAAATGTTGGGAAATTGTTTCCGAATCTCCCTTAGGATCATATTGTAAAAGGTTTTGTTAGATCAAACCTTACTAGATTGAAAACACAAGAAAGAAAATATAGCAGTCAGATACGTGACTAGCAGATTGATAAAGACTTAGCATTTGCTAACATCTAGAAAATCGCTAAAGATACTCATCTAGCAGATCGTGTTAAAAGAGTTTAGCAGAGCAAGACAGACAACACCGATCGCTATGCCAACATTCTGACAATCGTACAGGCAAGGACATGACTTTTCAGAAACAGGTCAAAAAGTATTGTACGAAGCCAGAAAGTAAGCTGAAAAATGAACCACTCTCGGACAAAGAGACCGTTGTGTCTAACGGATATAAAGATTCAAAGTTTGAATCTTCAAGTATAAAAAGTAAAGTCCGGAAGAGTGAGAAGGGCTGCTCATTCAATACTCTAACTTACTTTCAAGAGATTTCTAAAAGAAAAGCGAAAAGCACAAGAGCAGTCAGTTGAAAAGCAAATATTCAAAATATATTCAAAGCCTTTCAACTACCAGAGTGTCCCCATTGAATCACTGACACTCCATTGAAGAGATTCGTGATTGCATTCAAGATTCTTCAATCATTGGGATACCTTTCTTTACTGAAAGAATCCAACAGTCGAACACCTGACAACGTCTAGACTAAGACAGGCATTTAGCCGCATCCAAAGAAAAGGTAGGAAGTAACTATAAAACTTCCAAATTAGGAAAGGCAAGTTTTACGAAGGTGTGCCTTGACTCAGCCTGACTTACACCTGAGAAGTTCAGAATATCGGAGGATAGCTGTCAAGTAGCCAGGTCGAAAGCTCACTGCCTACTTAACGTCAAAAGGCGAATCCTTGTACTCTGTATACTTACTTAGTGAATTCTTAGCGTTTCGGCTAAGGAGTGGACATAGATCTATTTGGATCGAACCACTATAAACATCGTGTTCATTTACTATTTTATTATGCACGAGACTTTAAACCTAGCAATCATATTGCTAGTTTATAAATGTGAAGAAACCTTAATCTATTCCTGAGTTTAAATAATCTTCAAAGAAAAACATAAGTGTAAGTGACGATTAATCATTCCGCTGCATTTTGTGTTCTTGCTTAAGTACGACGACTCTGATATTTAAGGACCAACAAGTGGTATCAGAGCAGGAGGTTGAAAAACCGACTGCTTCTGAGTCGCTTAAGACCAGATCTATCTTTTCCTTGCACTATTACTTGTTTTTCTGAGTCTTGTCTGTCTAGCTCAGGAAACTACTTAAAGCGCGAACACAATGTTAAATCACTCACTTGGGAAGTACTCAAAGGAGAACTTCAAGTCATGGAAGAAGCTTGCTCTAATACAGCTCCAAAGCATACATCCTGAAATGGCTGATGTACTTGAACGAGGTCCAATTAAAATTATGAAAGCTAACGTTTTCTTTGGACCTGTTGCTGAAGGAGAAGAACCAAGACCTCAAATGGTTCCAAAGAGGATAAAAAGAGAGCACAATTGGAACACGTGGCAAAGAAGCTAATCTATGACTCTCTACCAAAATTGATGGCTGATATAGCACTTGACTTTGATATTGCCAAAGATATGTGGGAATACGTCTGCGAATCATCCCGAGAGACAGATCAGATGAAGCGTAATAAGCTACAGGTAGCAGTTGACAAATATGAATCATTTTCTATAATTGCAAGTGAATCCATATAGGATATGGAAGAACGATTCAACACCATAATAGGAGAACTCCGCAATCTCGAAAAAGAATATGGAAACAGGGAGATGAGCAACAAAATTATCTCCAAACTACATCCATGGGATGATTTGTTCGCAAAGATGATAAGTTTGAGTGAAAAGGACCTCAACAACATGTCTACATCCGAGGTATTTGCTCAACTCAAATCTCATGAGTTTATCATACTACAGTCGAAAAAGAATGAAGCGGTCGTGGCACAAACTTCATCAACACTCGCTGGCAACTCTGAGGATTTAGCGTACTTCGCTAAGAAGGATTTCAACAAATATAAAATGAAGAAGCTCTTCTACAAGCAAGAAAGACCTGCTCCAGCATCACTAGCAAACGAAGCTATTTCCAATGCAGGTACACAACCCATTGATCTGAAGATCAATGAACTGGAAGAGCAGATGAAAAAGCTGTAGAAGATGATGAATGAAGCTAAAGCTGAGAAAGAGGCCAAAGAAATCCAACAATCATCATCATCTAACCGCTCAGCAGAGCGAAAGCCTAGGACGTGCTTTGAATGTGGTTCACCAGACCATTTAAAGCATGAATGTCCGAAAATCAGCAGAGAAGAGAGAGAGCGCCTGAAGCAATGATTTGAAAGACGTGCTGTCAAAGAAGTCAGCAGGGCGCTGCTGATAAGGACGGAGGATTCTGACATTCCTGAGAATGACGAAGAGTATTACTATTCCTCAGAAGAAGAAGACAATGAGGAAGCTCTGATCGTGCTAATGGCAAATTCATTCACATTTCAAAGGGAAAGGAAGGCTAAGCATATCACTACACCCAGAAATAGCAATGTTAAACATGCTAAACCAAAAGTCAAGAAAGTGGTAGAAAGTGATATCAAGAAGAAAGTCTTGAAAATCACTAAGATGTGGGTTCCAAAAGGAACTTTGATCCACGCTAATCCTGTAGGACCCGACGCTAAACGGGTACCTAAATCAACCTGATTGACTTGCAGGGACAGGACCCAAGGGCTACGATAATGAGCATATCAAACGAGTGGGTCCTGGACAGCGGTTGCTCCGCACACATGACGGGGAACAAAGACTTGTTCTCTAATATAAGAAGAATGTACAATGGTCCCAAAGTCAAGTTCGGAGACAACAATGAAGGGGAAGTTGTTGGGAGAGGGTGCATTGAACGCAATGGATTGAGGATCATCAATGTAGCACTCGTCTCCAACCTGAAACACAACTTACTCTGCATAAGCCAACTATGCGAGAATGGGTACATTGTATCCTTTGTCAATACTGGTTGCTCTATTTTCGATGCCATTACAGGTGAAGTGAAGCTCAGAAGCATCCGCAAGGGTGGCCTATATATTGTTGATTGACAGAGTGGTCAACAACATTCTTGCTTCCTAGCATTGAATAAAGAAAAGACAACATGGTTGTGGCATAAGAGGTTTAATAACTTAAACTTCAAAACTATTAATTACCTTGCCAAAAATAAGCTTGTTGTAGGTCTGCCAACTGAGACTCCTCACAAAGAAGGGATATGCAAAGCTTGCCAATAAGGAAAGTAGACCAGATCTTCATTCAAGACAAATCCTGAGAAGGGGACGTCACAAAGGATCCTAGAACTACTTCATATGGATCTTTTCGGTCCTGTCAACCCACCCACTGTAAGTAAACGATTGTATACACTTGTGGTGGTTGATGATTTTTCCAGGTATACGTGGGTACGTCTTTTAAAGACCAAGGATGAGGTAAAGCTCATCCTACCAGAGTTACTCCTCAAGGAGCAAAACAGCAAGGAAGTTACTGTGAAGAGGATTCGCTCTGATAATGGAATAGAATTCTTCAATGGAGTGCTTATGGATTTCTGTGCTGAAGCTGGTATTGCACACGAAAGATCTACTGCTAGGAGTCCTCATCAAAATGGACTAGCTGAAAGAAGGAATCGGACGTTGAAGGAGGCCGTTCGCTCGATGCTAGCAGATTCCAAGCTAACTGCTAAGTACTGGGGTGAAGCAGTGCTGACGGCCTGCTATACACAGAATAAAAGTGCTATCACTAGCAGATTTAACAAGACTCCCTATGAAGTGTACAATGGTCGTAAATCTTCCATAACTCATCTTCGTGCATTCAGTTCTACATGTTATATTCTTAACAACGGAAAGTCAAAACTTAATACTTTCTCACCTAAGTCAGATGAGGGTGTACTTCTTGGATATGGTCACCCCACTCACAAAGGTTATCGAGTATTAAATAAGACTACCGGTATTGTGGAAATAACATTGCATGCAATGTTATTTTTGATGAGTCTACTTTAGTGCGCAGAGCAATTAAAGAAAATGAGGATAGCAATCATGAGACTAATGATGTCAATGATCAAACGTTTTTAAATTCTTTCAAAAATATGCGTATTGATTCGACTAAGTCTATGAATGACTGCAATCCAAACCCGACGCACTCAGCATGAGACCAGACTGCTGACCAGGCCAGGGATGCTAATGATCATGCTCAGGCCACACCTACCCATCTCCTTGATGGACCAGATATCTTGGATATGCTTGATGATGAAGAGGAGGAGACATCAAATTCTACTCCAATTGGGGAAGGCTTGGCTACGCATAAAGATCTTGCCAGAGGCGCTGCTGAGATTCCAGCTGCTGAAAGACCTGCTAAAGAGGCTCCCGTTCCTGGAAATCCTGTAGCAGAAATTCCAATTGCTAACAACCCAGATGCTGAGCACCAGGAGAGTGCTGCGGAGAACAACGTGCCAGACGATGATCGCGCAGGGGAAGGAAATGCTGCCAGACCAGTCAGACCAACATGGTTGCGCGCCCATCCTCTTGAAGATGTCTTAGGAAATGTCAATGATCCTATCTTGACAAGACAAGGGAATGCTATGCTAGCATGCTATATTTCTCATGAAGAGCCCAAGAAAGTTGAAGAAGCCCTGCTAGATCCGGATTGGGTGAATGCTATGCAAGAGGAACTTGCAGAATTCACACGAAACAACGTGTGGGAGTTAGTGGACAAACAAGAACATCAAAGGGTTATAGGCACGAAATGGGTGTTCAAAAACAAGAAGGACGAGACAGGCCTAGTAGTCAGAAACAAGGCACGACTCGTGGCCAAACGGTATAGACAATGTGAAGGCATAGACTATGATGAAACATTTGCTCCAGTAGCAAGACTCGAAGCTATCAGACTATTTCTTGCATATGCTGCATATCACGAATTTGATGTGATGCAAATGGATGTCAAAAGTGCCTTCCTAAATGGTGAGCTCACGGAGGAAGTCTATGTTGAACAACCACCAGGCTTCGAGCAACTCTATAGGCTCAGGAAAGCTCTGTACGGGTTGAAGCAAGCACCGAGAGCATGGTATGAGACTCTATCCAAGTTTTTACTTGCCAATGGATTTAAGAAATGGAGGATTGATCAGACTCTCTTCCGCATTGAAGATGGAGCAAGTATTCTGCTGGTGCAGATATACGTCGATGATATTATATTCGGACCGAAGAACCAAGAGTTCTGTGATAAATTCTCCAAGCTCATGACTAGCAATTTCCAGATGAGTATAATGGGAAGGATGTCATACTTTCTCGGATTGCAAGTCCAGCAGTCCAGCGAAGGAATTTTCATCCATCAGAAGAAGTAAACTCGCGACTTGATCGCGAAGTACTGTCCAGAGAAGACTAAGAGCTTGCGAATTCCTATCAGCACCACGTGCATTGCTGCTCTTGAGAAGGAGGGAGACCAGGTAAATCCCACTCTCTACAGGGGTATAATTGGTTCGTTACTATATCTCACGGCAAGCAGACTGAATATATCATATGTCGTAGGATTATGTGCGAGATTTCAAGCCAACCCCAACAAGACTCATCTTGATACTGCGAAGAGGATTGTGAGGTATCTGAAGTGCACCGAAGGATTCAGAATTTTGTATCCATGATCTGATAGCTTAGCATTTAGTGGATACTCTGATTCAGATTTCGGAGGATGCAAGATCAATAGAAAAAGCACGAGTGGAACGTGTCAATTTCTTGGACACAAGTTGATAAGCTGGTTCATCAAAAAGCAACATTCGGTAGCAACGTCAACCACCGAAGCAGAGTATGTTGCCGCTGCTAGTTGCTGCTCGCAAATTCTCTGGATAAGGCAACAACTGCAAGACTATGGAATATCTCCAGAATGTGTGCCGATCCATTGTGACAACAACAGTGCGATGTGCATCACGAAGAACCCAGTCCATCACTCAAGTACTAAGCACATTAACATCCATCACCACTTCATAAGAGATCATCAGGAGAAGAAGGATATTGATGTTCGTTATATATGCACTGAAGATCAGATAGCAGATATATTCACTAAGCCTCTAGCAGAATCCAGATTCAAGGAGTTATGCATTAAATTGGGTCTTATGGAGTTAGATAATGCTATGGATGAATGAAATGCTATTTTCATTCTTTCTGAATCTATTGGATTTCTTAGATGCTGAATTCGTCAGCTAAGGAAAGTTTGCTATAACAAGAATTGCCAGTAAAAAGGATGCTAAGCAGACGATGGTTGATCTTTCAGCCAATGTCAAAGTTGGAGATCATATTCTTAAAGATATACTTATATCGAAAAAAGAAACATCATTTCATTCATTGAAATTCTTCTTTACAAAAAGGGATTGAGAAAAGGCAAAAAACAACAACAGCGTGATCTTCCTTTTAGGGGGAACGAGGCCTGTACGGAAAGAAGTCAGCATCCAGAAGGTTAGACCGGCCTTCTGCTATCCGAGTAAAGCTTTGCTCCAGCAGCCAGCTGAGCTGCATTCCATTCAGCAGAGACACCGAAGGATAAAGTTGAACGCAATCTCGAACACTGTCAAAGATGTAGCCCGCCCAGTCAACTTCAGCCTCATCATCAATGGCCATCATGGCCTGCCATGATTCTCTCGAGAAGGAAAGGTCATCGAGACTTTCTCCCAACAGCATGTTGTGGGCAATGCGGAACATCACCCAATATGGAGTCTGCAGACCATACGCTGAAGCAGAAGGAGAAAATTCAAACGAGGAAGAACGTCGCCACTTCTGCCACGACAACCACTCAGGGGCCGTTTCTGTCGTTCGGTAATCCAACACCAAGATTGGACCCCTGGGAAGGCCGAGACAACGAGAGAAGAAGTCAGGCGACCAACAGACAAGCTTGCCGCGGAAGGAACCATAGATGACACCTTCCTCAACAGAGCAGTCCTTGATGAACTCTCGCAGAAAATCGCCATGGAAGTGTCGTGGGGTGGCGGTGACAAATTTTGCCAACTCACACTGATTTAGCTTCGCCATGACCGTCTCAGCCACAGCATAATCATTGTTATACAATGAATACAAACCAGACTCATGAAGAATCTGGTTACAGCACACTTCTAAGGACTGTCCTGGAGAATCCATATTTTTTGCGGGAAGGACTTGAAAAGAAGCTATGAAGGGGTATGCAGATCACAACACTTGTGATGTTAAGGTTCATCACAAGAAGGCTATTTATAAAGAAAATATTCATTACTTAGCACTTATGACAGGTTGGAATTCTAGTGAAAAGTCATGATGATTCACATCTCGGAATACGAAATAACGAATAAAAATGAATCATCATGGAGGTCAAATCAGCTCCGTCGAGATGCTTAATGCACACAGACGGCTGCGACGAGTGAAGAGGTGCCACGTTAGACACTTTTAAATCCTTCTCGGAAGATGGGAGGATATACTAAAGGACAGGCCATTCTTAAGTCGTCGATCTACTCTTCTGACAGAAGACCCCCAACCGTTGGATTCCATATCCAAAGTATACCACATTCAGCTAGAAGACATGGATTATGCTATGTATTCAGAAGAATTGATGTTTATGCAAGATGATCAATCTGCTAGGACTCTAGAAGAGGTGCTGACAGAGATCTACTCAGCAAGTCAAAATAGTCAATTAGGATTTCACTCCAATTTAACATTATTCGAAGCCGTTATCGATACTTTGCATAAGTATATGGGTGAAATCGTGTTGAGTTGTCAAAAATCAAAGAATATGATTATGAGTCATTTGAAGTGAAGAGCTTATCATTTCATATATATTCAAGTACAAAAACTATTTACATTGGAGAGGAAGGGTACAACAAATTCAAAAAGGAGGCATGGGCCTAAATGGGTAGAAATCAGTTCCCCTAAGGTTAGAGGGACCAAGAGTGAGATCGGGGAATCTCTACTCTATCACCCAACTCAATGGCATCCCATAGGGGAGAGGCTGATTTGGGAAGCTTTGGAAACACCATCGCACTCCTTGAAAGACGAAGGCTGCCCAATCTACCTCCGCCTTCTCATCAAACGCCATCATAGCCTTCCATATCTCCCGGGTGAATGTCATGTCGTCTGGATTCTCCCCGACGATCACGCTGCAGATAATTTGGAAAATGACCTTGTATGGCGTCTGTAAGTCATATGCCGAAGGGGTAGGAGAAAACTCGAACTTAGGAGAGTCCCTCCACTTCACCCATGAAGTCCACTCTCGAGCAATCTCCTCACCGCGCGATAGTCCATCACAGAAATCAGACCCCGCGGAAGGCCGAAGTCGGCAGCAAAAGTGTCGGGCGTCCACTTCACCAGCTGATTCCTGAAGACACCATAGATGGAGTCTCCCTCTGAATCACATGACCGGAGAAAATGTCACAAGTGATCCCTCTGGAAAGAGTGCGGAGTGATGCACGCAAACTTTCCAAGGCCATTCAGGTGGAGACCAGCCATTACTGTCTCCGCCACTCTATAGTTTGACTCGTACTCAGAATAGAGGCCGGACTCGCAAATGATGCAGTTCCTAGGCACGAGGAGAGTTGAGGCACGTTCCATGTTTTCAGAAGAAGGGATTTTCTTTTGAAGAGAGGAGAAGGGAAAGCGAAAGTGCGCCAGAAGGTATACTAAAAGGATCCCAAGACATGCTATTTATAAACCTGGTAGAATCACATCGGTTCACTATTTCCCTCGGAATACGAACAGACGCACAGAGAGATTAGTAGTCACATAAAGTGAAGGTCTAATCGGAAATAGTAGCATTCAAGCATGAACCGGAGATGAAGAGTGGTGGATATTATATTCAAAATATCGGAGATATAAAGATTTTGGTACTGTGTGGGATTTCTTGGCATACTAAAATCATTATTCGCCGTCAAGAGTTCTCCCTAATGAGATTTCTCACTGAATGCCAGACATTTGGCTGCTGAATCTTATCACTCAGACGCGGGAGTTTTTGAATCTCAAGAGAGATGCATTTAATGCGCGCAGACGGCGGCAACAAATTAGAACATGCCACATCATCGGTACTCGAGTCCATGGGAACGTGCGTACTCACCCGACGTGATAACTTAACCCCAGCCATCGATTGAACTTTAAAAGGGGGTAATCTCTACCGTCGATTTTTCTTTATCTTCCGAACCAATCTATCTCTCTTCAACACGAATTACAATCCCTAACCCTCTGAAATTTGCACATCTTCTTCAAACTCTCTCAAAAATTCCCTATCCGAAGTTCAAAATTCTCAACCATGGCCAAAAATCTTACAAATCCTGAATCTCCGTCCACCAAAAATCCACAACCCAGTACTTCTACATCTCTATTGCAACCACCCACCTTCATATTTCCACCCATTACAGGTTCATCACTGCATGTGCGACATGCACCCGGTTTCACTGGGATAGTAAAGAAGGAAGATATTGATGAATCGATCCCTTATGCTCAACTAGTAGTTATGGCCCGGAAGAAGGAGTTGTCCGGTCATTCAGAGGAACAGCGGCGTTTGGTCCAAATTATGAAGGACAAGATTCTCTATATGCCCCTTGCCGCTACTCACATCCCAGAATGGATCATGAAGATCCTTGATTCTGAACTTCTGGTAAAATATCTTTCTGCTGAACCTGACCACTTTCATCCCCATATGGTTTCTGAATTTTATGCAAGGGCGGTGATGACTAATGAGGAGAAATCATTTAAAACCTCTGTTTATGGGAACATTATAGAAGTAAGTGCTAAACTCCTTTCGAGGACCTTTGGGCTTAAGAATTATGGGGATCGAATCTCTCAATATAAGGTGAATGATATTGCTGAGATGGAGAGGCGTTGGAATCTTTGGAAAAAACCTGGAGAGTTAAAGGACAAGAAGGGACAAATTATCACATTCAGGGTTGCTACACCTATTAACACACTGATGGATGATTACAAGATCCTTGCAGAGATAGTGATTAAGATGCTCCAGTGTGATGCTGGATCTTACTCGGAACTATCTACTAAGAAGTATGCCGTTATGATGGCATTGAACGATAACATCAAAGGCAATTGGGCTGAATTCTTCGAGAGAGATGGGCTGAACATGCTCGGAAGAATGATCATATGGCCATAGATGGAACGTTTTCTTCTAATGTCAACTTTGGGCTGAAGATCAACAAATATCTTGAGATGTTGTTTACAAGCAAAGGAGTTGATTGAGATGTGAAACTTTTACCCACGGATTACATTACTGTGACGAGGAAGGAGGCCAAACCTTTGAGTTTCAAAAGGCTTCGTAAGTTGACTGGAAAATCGAACGTGGATAAGGATAAACCTACATCTCCTGAGGAATCCGATGAAAGGAGTTTGGGATATCAAGTGCTGCAACCTGCCATCCATATGTCTGCTGAAGAAGTTGCTCTGCTGAAGAAAAATGCCGAGACAGAGCATTGCTTTCGAAATCTCGAGGAGATTGTAAATTGGGAGATCTACTAGCGGATCAGATCAATGAGATCATGGCCACGAAAGAAGCACAACGACCATCTCTTGTCTTAGGTGTCTTGGCACTTAAATTTCCGATGAAAAAGAGGTCTGACATCATCTCTCCTGAAAAGAACACGAGAAAGCAAACAAGAAGGAAGCTAGTCCTAATTTCAGAAGAAGAGGGATCAACAAAAGCCACATCAGAAAAGAAGACTGCTATAGCCGTAGTAGAGAAGAAGACTGCTGTCTCTACCAAAGAAGATCTAGACAACACTCCTCTGTCCTCAAGATGTCTGGATGAGCGTCCAAAAGGCGTAAGGAAAAATAAGAGAAAGCTCGATGCTAAGAAAAAGGAGATCGAAAGAAGAGAATACAGAAAGGTTGTAAATGAGTTGACATTTGAAGCAAGGGATCGGAGATTTGAACAAGTCAAACAAGTTGCTGAGGAACGTGCGGCTCCAAAGAAAGCTGCTCAGATGCTAACAGAGGCATTTACAGAAGAAAATGCCGCAAAGAAAGGGAAAGGTATAAAGGATTGACGGATCACCATTTCCATTCCCCCAGTTGATGCTGAAGGAGCAATCATACTAGAAGAAGAGGCCATGTCAGATAAAGAGTTAGAGGAAGCACTTCAAGCTTGCGGTTTCAGTGCGCCTCCTCCGCTCGTTGGCACAAATGTTCAAATCCATGACCCGCTTAACGAGCTATACTGTAGTTCAGATGAGGAGACCCCACTTAGAAGGTCACCCAGAAGGCTATCGGGAAATCCGGAAGCCGGTCCTTCTGGAGCAAAGGAGCAAGTCGATGACATGGATGGGCACTTAACCGCTGAGCAAGTATTTAGCCCTCCAAAGACTGCTGAAGTAAGACCTCTTATTGGGATAGAGGAGACAAATCCTGAGGAAGACACTGTCTCTAATAATCCTGTCGAAGAAGATGCAGGCTCCCTCCCCGCATGCCTCTCTGAAACCAATTCCGACGGAGAATCCAAAGATGTATATGATGCAAAAACATTAAGGAAAATCTCCATAGAATGCAGTTATCAACTTTGATTGCCATTCAATGAGGGACAAGTAAATTCTGACTTTGAACTCTTTGGACAAGATATTGAAAAATTCGTGAATTTGATGGTTGAGGGGGATATAAAAGAAGTCTTTGCTGGACAACTGGAGGAAGAAACTGAAGAAGGAGAGAGATTGGGACGCGAGTTAAGGTGATGGAAGAAATATGACTATATTTCACAAGAACTCTGCATGGACGAAAGAGAGATAATGATGGCATGAAAGGGTCTGAACTTCTGGAGGCGTGAGGAGCTATGGGCAAATGAATGGATGGATCAATCTCCTTGTACCAAGCAATATCCTGATAAGGCTATCATTGCGAGTCTTCAGATCATCAAGGGTCACCGAAGAACATCCTCTCCTCATTCCCTGCCAAAGTCAACATTCGCTCCTGATGGCCACATTCAATTATCAAAGCGTCAAGCCAGAGCATTTGCTGAATACAAGAGACGACAAGTTGCATATGCCAGGATCAAAGAAGAAAGGTTGCAGGCTCGGTTAGCCGCTATTCGTGAGGAAGAAGAGCGCAACGCTCAAAGCTTTGAGATTGTCACGTACCGGAACAGAGAGGAGGAATTGCGGTCCTACGTGTTGGCACAATCACTAGCAGAGGCATTGAAGCTAGAGGAAGCTAAAATTGCTGCTGCTGAAGCAGAGTATTTGAGAGAAATCGAGGAAGGAGTCTTTCTGCTAGCTACTACCAATAGATTTGATACTGTTGGAATAGTGGGCACAGAAGTAGCAATGGAAGAAATCTCCACTTCCACTGCTAGGAGTCAAGAAGTCATTGTTCCTACTACTTCATCCTTCTTTGCTACTCCGGTTAGCTCTCTCAACTTTCCCTCATATCTAAACTCAGTAGTTCAAATGGCTGTCCAAAATGCTGTGTCCACCATTTCTGAGAGATTGGTGATGGAGGCTACAGACATAAGGAGAGAAATTGCGGAGGTCAAGACCGATGTCGCTTTTGTCAAGACCCATATTACTTCTGTGAAGACCGATGTCAAGGAAGTAAAGGAAGATGTAGTAGAACACAAGCAGAACGTTGATCACAGGTTTAATACCTTCTCCCCCACCTTTTTGGATGCAATCAAAGAGGTGGGAAAAAAGGAGGATTGTTGAGGCTGCTGAGAGGAAGGAAGCAGAAGAAGCTCGTGCTGCTGCTAAAGAAGAAAAGAGAAAAGCTCTGGAAGAGCTAAGACAGAGAGAAATGGAGCTAAAAATCATGATGCTTGAAGAAGAGAACGAGAGAATTGCTAAGGAACTTGAGATGTAGGCCGCTGAACGCAAAGCAGGCAAAGAATTTTTGGATAAGTTCGAACAGCTAGCATCAAACAAATTCGACGAATTTGACAAGCTAAAGAAGCCTGCTCCAGACTCTTGATGATGTCTCTCCGGTACTCTATTTCTTCTCATCTCTTTTTTTTCGGTCTATCATTGTACTTGTAATGAACAAAACATATGAATGAAAATTGATCAGACTTAGACAATCTCTCATTGTCAATATCTGACTTTTATTACGTTTCCTGATTGAGTTACACTATAAGTGTACTCAGCATATCTACATCCTTATGCCAATTATTTTAAAATTGGTAAAGTAAAATCTTGCGGATTTATTTGGGTGCTAGGATTTCCAGCATATTACCTTTGCAACATTTACTTATATGATTAAACGAGAAATATTTACTAGCATTTATTGAGGGGGAATTACATTACAACCATTTCTGCTCGAACTAAGATGGATAAACTCTGTGTTAGATTGCTAGATTAGCATAGTTCTGTACTTAGAGAAGTTCTTGTAAACACAGACATTCTTCCTCTTAGATTCAGCAACATGATAGTAAGCTTTGATCGCACCAAAAAGGGGGAAATTGTTGGGAAATTGTTCCCGAATATCCCTTAAGATCATATTGTAAAAGGTTTTGTTGGATTAAACCTTACTAGATTGGTCGATCAAATGCTGAATTCTAGTATAGTCTAGCATATCTTGTAATGTCCTGTATAGGTTAAGCATTGAGTTGTAATAGACTAGTTCGCTAGAAACTCTCCCTGCTGACAACGAAGATTACATGCTAGAAAAGGTGTGATAGCAGAATGCTAAGGATTTAGCATTTGCCAACACCTAGCAGATTACTAAAGATAGCAATCGGAAACATAAGAAAGAAAAGGCTAAACTTTGCTGAGGCTTCAGCAGTCAGATACATGACTAGCAGATTGATAAAAACTTAGCATTTGCTAACATCTAGCAAATCATTAAAGATACTCATCTAGCAGATCGTGTTAAAAGAGCTTAGCCGAGAAGACAGACAACACCGATCGCTATGCCAACGTTCTAACAACCGTACAGGCAAGGACATGACTTTTCAGAAGCAGGTTGAAAAGTGCTGTACGAAGCCAGAAACTAAGCTGAAAAACGAACCATTATCGGACAAAGAGACCGTTGTGTCTAACGGATATAATGATTCAAAGTTTGAATCTTCAAGTATAAAAAGGCAAGTCCGGAAGAGTGAGAAGTGTTGCTCATTCAATACTCTAATTTACTTTCAAGAGATTCGTAAGACAAAAGCGAAAAGCACAAGAGCAGTTAGTTGAAAAGCAAATATTCGAAACATATTCAAAGCCTTTCAACTACCAGAGTGTCCCCAATGAATCACTGACACTCCATTGAAGATATTATTGATTGCATTCAAGATTCTTCAATCATTGGGATACCTTTCTTTACTGAAAGAATCCAACAGTCGAACACCTGAAAAGGTCTAGACTAAGACGGGCATTTAGCCACATCCGAAGAAAAGTTAGGAAGTAACTATAAAACTTCCAAAGTAGGAAAGGCAAGTTTTACGAAGGTGTGCCCCTGACTCAACCTGACTTACACCTGAGAAGTTCAGAATATCGGAGGATAGCTGTCAAGTAGCCAGGTCGAAAGCTCACTGCCTACTTAACGTCAAAAGGCGAATCCTTGTACTCTGTATACTTACTTAGTGAATTCTTAGCGTTTCAGCTAAGGAGTGGATGTAGATCTATTTGGATCGAACCACTACAAACATCGTGTTCATTTACTATTTTATTACGCACGAGACTTTAAACCTAGCAATCATATTGCTAGTGTATAACTGGTTAGAAACCTTAATATATTCCTGAGTCTAAATAATCTTCAAAGAAAAACATAAGTGTAAGTGACGATTAATCATTCCGCTGCATTTCGAGTTGTTGCTTAAGCACGACGACTCTGATATTTAAGGACCAACAACAAACTTCCTCCATGCAACTTTCAATTTGTATCTGAACTTCCTCGCCTGATCATCCTAGCCTCTCAAGTACCATCCTCTGAACTAAACTATGATTCGTTACGCAATCTCGTACACAACGAAAGATATAAAGTGGATGAGATCAATCAATGGTTGAATACAATTGAGATAGAAGTTGAGCATCTCAAAGAAAATCTTGCTACCGCACAAAGCGATTTAGCCGATGCAGAGGAAGACTGTCAGGCTATGGAGCAAGGTTTAACTCTGTCTGCCCAGATCATAGATGAACAAAATAGAGACAAGTTTGCTGAGTTGATTTGAAAAATCAAATCTGGTGGCAGAAAATTGGGTTATCTTGCTAAGCTTATGCAAATAAGAAATGATGTGTTTAGGAAAATTAAAGCAAAACGTCAGCAAGATGAGGAAAGGAGGGTACATGAGAAAGAACCTTTGCGAAGGGCCGAAGAAGAAGCTCGCCTATTACAGGAAGCAGATCAAAAATACAAGGAGGAGGAAGATAAAATCTATCAGTGTGCTGAAGAAGAAAGGGCCAGAGTTGCTGTTAAGTTGACCAAGTTTGAAGAGGAGAGAACCAGGCTTCTTCTAGTCGTGTCCAGTGCACCAGACTCTTCCAGGCAGATCTATGGAAGTGAAGCTGTGTCGGTCACCATGCTAAATCAAATGACTACTAACTTTCAAGATCAATTTGACACGGTTGTTGTGAGGTTTGAACGCCGACTAACTGATTCAGGGGAGAGCCTATCTTTTGTCAAAGCTACTGTCTCAACCCTTCTAGACATTGCCACAAAGGGGGAAGAAGAAAGACAAGGAAGCTGAAGAGAAAAGAAGGCAAGAACAAACTTATATTCTTGTACAAATCATAGCCAAACTCTCAAGAAAATCCTCTTCAATTCCTCCGCACCCATGAAACTTTTTTTTTGTCTCTACACCCATGAAACTTTTTCCTATCTCTACACCCATGACACTTTTGCTTATCTATCTTTACTGATTTAATTTTGTGAACTTGACTATGGATAGTTGTTATGTTTTCGGTTGGTGATAATGGTTCTCTTATGCAAGTTTTGGTTTCATAAACTAGATCTCCATTTCAGGGTGAATATGTCCTCTTTATAATAGAAGTAAGGATTTGTATATTTAGTAGTGTCGTTGTAAACTCAGTATGCGATGCTTCCTTTTTCTCTATCTTTTTAGATGGTTTTGACAATATCAAAAAGGGAGAAATTGTTAGGAACCAATAATTCGGCTACTCTTATCTAAATATTTTGATATGTGTAAAAAAGCCATCTAAGTCAGATTTTCAGTTTCTAGAGTTATAAATTGTAATCCTTGTATAGGATCGATTGAGTTGTAATAGAACTTAGGTTAAGGACCCAGCAACGGAGAATTCTCGAGAACGGACTACAACACGCCTTGAAACTTGGTATTCACCAAGTACAGCCTTGACCAAAACTGAGTTGGAGCACTTAGCTTAAGGTCCATCCATACTAAGAAAGAGAATACAGTATGAGGGCTTTCCCGAACTGACTAGGAGAAGTCAGTATGAGGGTTTTCCATTCTGATCAGGACAAATCTGTATGAGGGCGTTTTGCATACTGACTGTGGACAGTCAGTCTGAGGGTCTACCATACTGACCTTGGGAAGTCAGTATGAGGGCTAAGTTGTACTTACCTTAGAAAGTTAGTATAAGAGCCTCTACCTTTAAATTTTAGTCAAACTAAGACATACATATATGCCCAAGGTCAAGTCAATACGAGGATATCCAAATTGGGATTCCTCGGCTGAAAAGAAGTCTGAAGTAAAGTTAGTGTATAGTACATTGACTCAGCAAAGCAGAAAGGAAAGGAGACCTAAGGCATGGGCTACGATTGGACAATATCATCCATGACTCTAACGTCAAGATTTATGTGTGTAGTGGATAGAAATTCAAAATGCCAAAGGTTCTTCGCTATATAAAGGCTAGCCCTTCAACCTTAAACGATTACAAAATCTGAAAGTCTTCAAAAGACAAAGGGCATTCTAACAGGCACTCTCTCTGTAAAAACTCTCTGAGTTTCCGTGTTTTCTAACATGAGACTTGAGTCTCCGACTGAAGTTACCCACCGTACTAAGTTCTCCTAGCATGAGGCAGAAGCTTTAAGCTGAAGCTTTTCTTTGGTGAATATATCTTTCTTAGATATATTCATACCAGTTAGTTTCCTAGTCTGTGATTGTGATTCTAACGGGCGTATGCCAACCACCTGAGATCTGGGAAGAACAGTAAACATCAAACCATCGGGAAGAAGGATGCGGGGTGCAGTCCTCACTTCAACCTGAAGATTGAGTGTGCAAGGAGTTCCTAGGCGAGTGCCACACCTGAACGAAAGACGGAGGTGCCGACGGGCTGTTTATAGATCGTAAGGAGACTTCTATCTACTTAGTGAATTATCCGGACCTTGGATCTGAAGAGTTGATGTAGGATATTGAGATCTGAACCACTATAAATCTTGTGTGTTCTTTACAGCTTTATTTACATTCTTGCTCTGTTTTTCTCTTTCACAATACTTTTGAGACGTTCAATACTTCCAAGTATTGAAGTGTATATACTGTGAAATTGACTTAACCAGAACAGAGCTAAGCTTAAGTATTCTACACACAAAACTGACTTTATTCCGTTTTTATCGAACCAGTGCAACTGTCATTATTTACTTCCACTGTACAGTTTAGCACTCTGATTTCAGGACCAACAAGTACATGCTTACACAATCACGTCTACTTTAACATGCTCATATGTTCATTTACAAACTTTTCCTAGTGATGCAATAGTTCTGATTTAAAAATCATGTTAATGCCCTAGTTCTAAATGTAAACAAGTGATCAATCAAGAATGCCATATGTTTTAAAAACATTCTTAAGTTGAGAATATATGTTTATCATATTTGAAAAAAAAAACTTATGAAAGCAAGTAATTGATTCTATGTTGTTTACTTAGTGAAATTTCCTGGTTTTGTATCTAAAATGTGGTGCTGTTTTCAAAATGATGCCGATTAAAATGTACAAAGAATTTGGGTATGAAATTTTGTATACTAAAACTAGATTTTAAAATAAACATTCTCCAATTGACAGTTTGTGAAAATTATTTTTCGTTTGAAAGTTAAGGGATGGGGGAGAATGTATTTCCTGGGGGTTTTAAAATAATTTTTTATCAAATTACATGTGATAATGACTTGAAATTTAATATGCAGACTCTATAATGAATATACAACTTTAATATAAAATTTGGGAATTTTCAGAAATGTCTATGTGCAGTTTCATAATCGGTTTTTGACATACGACATGGAAAGATAAATTTTATTACAAAGAGCATAACATTCGACACACATGGTATTTTGACATCAAACCATAGACAATATCTTCCAAGCACATTTGCATACAATATATTTGAATTTCAGCTTAATCGGGAATCATTTGACAAATCCAATATAAGAGGCATTCAGAGGTATAATTCTGCCAACTTTTTCAACTATTAGATTTTAACAAAAACTAAGATGTTTCTTCCCCTGTTTTTCATTTACTCCATGTTTTAGATACTGAAACGAAACTCAACACACATGATCAACACAATGTTTTGGAATTTTCCATATTAATTAGAATTATTTTTACCAAGGGTATGTATTTTACCGAAGCACATAAACCTATTCAGCCACAGATTCGCCACACAAAATTGCAGAAGACATAACTCACAACCCACACAACATATTTAGGAAATTCCAAATGCCACATCTTCCCAATTCAATGTAGTAAGGTATAATTGGATTTCAGGGCATGATAAGGCTGTTTGATACCTCTGCTGAACACAAAACAGACGCAGCAGAGCAGGTGTTAATTTCCATATTCCACATACTTCATTCCCAATTGCACATAATCATATTCAATCACCACAATACATTCATAAACACTTATTTCAAGCCTTGGCTGCACACACAATCCTCAATCAACATTAATCCCTCAAGTATTCCAACTTGGATTCACTACAAGAAAAACGTAGAACGACAACGGTTAAAAACTGTTGTTGTAGCTATATTCAGACTATAGTCGTAGGTTGTCTTGTCGTAGATACCCCCCCTACGACAACGCTTTTTAACCGTTGTCGTAGATACTTACCACAACAGCTTAAAACTATTGTCGTAGGCAATAACAATCGTTGTCGTAGCTATCTGTTGTCTAACAAATTATCCCAACGACAATGGTTTTTAAGTGTTGTTGTTCATGTATACTACAACGGTTTAAAACCGTTGTCTATTTTCAAAACTGTTTGTTGTTATAAACATTTTTTACAACGCTCTTGCACATTCTAAACGACAAAACCTCTACATTAATTTTTGTCGTAGATTAACAAATTAAAAATTAATTTATAAAATAAATACAAAACCTGTTTGTTAACTATTACGTAAATAAAATAATACACAATTGAAATCCCAAAATCCACTAAAATATAATTACAAATTTCATCCGAAAAATACAAAGAAAATACTTGTCCATCATTCATATTCTTGAACACAGCCGGCTCATTTCTTGCGCACATCATCAATTTTCCCAACAGAATAACTGGTTCTAATTCTGCTGCATAGCAACAAATGTCTGCAACAATTTTTGTCTGATAGTTTTTGGCTTGGAATCTTTTAGCTCAAAAGCTGGTACCACAAAAGACACCACTCCGATCTTAAGCTCTATAAGTAGAGAGTATGATGCCATCATTTTAATCAGCTATGCTTGCTGGAGGTTCAACTTTGGTAGGTTCATGAAGATGCCACCGTAGCTGAGAGAAATCGAGCCATTCTTCAGAGGTACGACAACCATGGTAAATTTTCTTTGCATTCTTATCTTGTACTTTCTAAACATGAAGATATGTGGGTTGTTAGCTATGAAATTCCATGAATTGTCTGCTCATCCCTTTCTGTAGCCTCAAACTTAGTTAGTTTTTTAGAATATATTATGCGTTTTGAACGTGCATTTTATCGTGGAACAAAGAATTTGGTGTAGTTTAGTACCAGACATCAAGAACATGAACTCTCAATTGCCATGAATTTGTTTTGTGCTAGGTTCTGGAATTCTTCTTTCTTTCCATGCATGCGAGTTGTTTGATGATTTGTTCGAACGAACTCCTCATATTGTTGTTTTATCTCGCTTTCAGTATGCTGTTCTATCTCGCTTTCAGCATGCAGATGCATCTCACCGTTGGCGCTATCTGTAGTTCAATGCTTGACTTGAGTTTAAATCGGCCAAGCGTACGAGGTATGCCACCGCTGCTTAGAGAGATCCAGCCATTTTTCCGAGGCACAACAACCATGGTCGAGGATGAAGACGATGAACACCATTGGAGGGAAGTTGTGGCGATCGTGGTGCTGTCTTGGAGGTTGCAGAAGGCGGTTAGTAGTGGCCTAAATATCTCATAGACGAAGCTCACCGTCCCCGGAGAAGAATGACCAGTGAGGCGGTGAAGATGCACCAGCAAAGTGAGGCTGCATGCGGTTTTCAGATGAAGGAGTCCGGAGCCTACTTGCTAGCCAAGACGCGGTTATGGCGGTGGAACGGGAGAAGGCGAAGGCGAGGGAAGCGGACCATCAAAGTGAGGCTGCAGCAGAGGAAGTTGACAAGTGAAGCGAGGCTGCTATGGCAGAGATCACGTGCAGCGGTATAGATTGATGTCCCAGGAGCCGGCGGACTTCGGGTGGTAGAGCTGTATGAACTGTTGAGATGTTGCTGACATGAGGAGTGTCGATCGAGAATAGAGACGCCGGTCAAAGGGAGCTGTGCAGAGAGGCTGAGGGGAAGAAGATTTGCGGCGTGGTCTTGGCGAGATGGCTGCGAGAGTGGTAAAGGCGGCGGCGTGGTGGTGTTAGAAGCTGGGATTTGGAGGTGGCCGGACATTTGCAGGCAGCAGTTTGTGGCAGCTGCAAGGGGTGTAGATGGAGGCAGGGGAGAAGATGATGGCCGAAGGGTTTTACATTTCAATTGAGAGATGAGATTGTATTTGTTTTCGTAACACTTTTCATTAGGAGGCCCATATCTAAAACTCAAGAAGCCCAGCAATATTGTGAAGTCCAACTCCCAATGAATTTAATTCAAGGGCCCAGAGGATCTTTCAAATAATAAAGTTAAATTCCCAATCTCTAGAAGCCCTTTGGATTTAATTGAGGTCCAATGATTTTGTATTTGAAAGCCCAGAACATTTCAATACAATTTAAGAATTTGAACAAATTCCTTGCAGAACAAGGTTATGTTACACAACTTAATGCTGCACGGGCTCCTTCCTCCCCTTCACTCACTCACTTGAGCAATTCCTACGACCCTATCCGAACGCGAATGATTGTGCAAGATCTCAAACCCTTTTCTTTTCTTTTCATTTTTTATATATAATTAATTTTTTTTTTAATATGCAAGGCTAAGGCTCAAAACTATGATAAGAACCACTTGCCGACAAAGCATTGTTCTAGAAGCAGGGCTGAAGCCAACCAATTTGAGAAGCTTAAACCTCCTATGAATCCAAAACCTTGAGAGCTTGTGCGCCATACTACACAAGGAGGCAACTTTCCCAAATGCATCAAGATGCACCATGCCAGATTCCGAGATAAGGCACTCGAGAACCTTTTGAGCTGTTCAGGGAATGTCACCATCCTATACTAGATGTGGTTACCTAGTTCCAGTATCAGATAGTCATACACAAACTGCTATTACCCAAGATACAGATATACAAGCTCAACTAGAGCCTTTCACTGCAACTCAAAGTAACACACAATCCACATATACTTTTGTACTTTCATATAGGCTTAGGATCTCATCAATCCATAGATATCTAGATTCTTTTAATGTCAGATAAAAGAATTGATCTCGACTTAGGTCCTTATCAATGTGTGCCCCACACCAGCATACCAAGCCATCCAAGATAAGATGCTTATTACTGCGTATGCTGCAACCTACACCGATAGTTTATCCTGGAACTATCTCAGCTGTGATAACTATTTATATCTCGCTAGGTCAAACGATCCATACGATCTTCCGTGATCTTCTACACACCGTATGATCTCCCTATCGACGAGATAAGAGGATAATTGCGTTTGCGACACATGTTTGTTAATTCAGACAGGAGATGATCATACAACATTTAGGATTCCCAGTATATTAACCAATCGACCTTGTACAAAATATAACAATCATAATGCTTTCAGTATATAAATCCATCAATCTCCCACTTATACTCAAAGCATTATACAAGTGCTTTCCAGAGTATAATGCGTCTAAACTAATCTAGCTATTACATCAAACATTCTACGTGGATAGCTTTGCCCTCATCCCAAGGTTACGTACATGCATCTCGTAGACCTTCTGATGCAGAGCCTTTGTGAATGGATCCGCTAGATTATTTCTTGTATCAATTTTCTCTACTAGCACATCACCCCTTGCTACGATTTCTCGTATAATATGGTACTTCCTCTCAATGTGTTTTGTTGCTCTGTGAGTTCGTGGTTCCTTGGAATTAGCCACAGCTCCCGAATTATCACAGTATATCGTGGTTGTTTTGTTAGCTTAGTAATCACGTCCAACTTCAGAAGGAAGTTTCGAAACCATACTACTTCTTTCGAAGCTTCAGAAGCTGCCACGTATTCTGCTTTCATGGTGGAGTCCGCAATGCACTTCTGCTTTGCACTCCTCCATGATATGGCCCCACCTCCCAATGTGAATACATAGCCAGAGGTGGACTTCTTTTCGTCTCGGTCTGCCTGGAAATCTAAATTAGTATAACCCACAGGGCACAACTCCTCACACTGATAGACGAGACAATAGTCTCTAGTCCTTTTCAGGTATTTGAGTATGTGCTTTACCGCGGTCCAATGCGCCTGTCCAGGGTTAGACTGGTATCTCGCTACCATGCCTACAGCAAAGCAGATATCTGGCCCCGTACATAGCCTTGCATACATGAGGCTCCCCACGGCCGATGCATAAGACACATTTCTCATTTCATCTTTCTCCCTTTGTGTCACCGGACACTGATCCTTGGAAAAATATATGCCATGTCTGAAGGGTAACATACCTTTCTTGGCAGTTTGCATGCTGAAACGACAATCACAGTATCCACATATGGTCCTTGAGACAAGGTCAGCATCCTCTTATTGCGCTCCCGCAATACTTTTACCCCTAGGATGTATCCTGCCTCCCCAAGGTCCTTCATATGAAACTGCTCGGATAACCACCCCTTTATGCCCGACAATACTTCCACATTGTCGCCAAATAGGAGAATATCATCTACATAAAGTGCAAGGAACACCACGCTTCCGCTGACACATAGACGGTACACGCAACTCTCGTTTGAGCATTGTGAAAATCCATAAGATTTAATCACTTCATCAAAACACAGATTCCATGACCTTGAAGCTTGTTTAAGTCCATACAGTGACTTCCTTAGCTTCCAGACCAAATGTTCTTGGCCCTTCTGCACATAACCTTCTGGCTGTTGCATATATATGTCCCTACCTTCTTCAAGGTACCCGTTTAGAAACGCGGTTTTGACATCCATCTGCCAGATTTCTAAGTCCTTATGTGCTGTTATGGCTAGGAGTATACGAATGGACTTAAGCAAGGCTACCTGTGAGAAGATCTCGTCATATTCTACACCTTCTTTCTGACTATAACCCTTCGCCACCAGCCTTGCTTTGAAAGCTATAATTTCAACATTCGCTCCTTTCTTTCTTTTGTATACCCATTTGCACCCTATGGCTCGACAGTGATTTGGCAAATCAGTTTTCTGGTATACATCCATAGCCGTAATGGATTCTATTTCGGAATCCATGGAGATCAGCCATTTGTCTGCATCTTTATCAGATACCGCCTCGTCATATGTCCAGGGATCGGTATCATCCAGTCTGTTTTCTGGGATCAACTCAAAAGACTCTCCCACGAACATGTACCTTTTGGTTTGGTGGATAACCCTCCCACTGCGATGAGGCATCTGAACCGTGTCAGTAGTTGGCACAGTACGTGTTGGTCCCATACCTTGCATTAGTGGCAGTGTTGGTATAGCCTCACCTATTGTAGGTGGATTTACCATTACACTGGGCTTTCCTGATGGAATTGTTTCTTTGTCCTCAAGCTCGTGGAGGACAATTTCACTCTTGGATATGTGGTCTCTTACATATTCGTCCTCCAAGAATCTCGCGTTGGTACTGACAACGGCTTTCTGATTCTCAGGACAATAGAAATAACCACCTTTCGTTTGCCTGGGATATCCTACAAACAGCATCAACTTACACCTACTTTCTAACTTATCAGGTTCCTTTGTCAGCACATATGCTGGACAACCCCAAACCCTCACTCTGTTCAAACTTGGCTTTCGCCCATACCATAGTTCCAGAGGTGTTTTAGGAACTTATTTAGAAGGTACCTAGTTAAGCAAATAGGCCGCTGTCTCCAAGGCATATCCCCAAAACAAAATCGGCAAGCTTGCATAACTCATCATCAACCTGACAAATTTCAAAGAGAGTTCTATATCTTCTTTCCGCTACACCATTTTGTTGAGGGGTTCCTGGTGCAGTCCACTGGGATGTAATCCCGTTATCTGACAAGTATTGCAAGAACTCGTTACTGAGGTATTCACCACCACGATCTGATCGTAGTGTCTTGATAGTCTTACCTAGCTTCTTTTCTACCTCAGTCCTAAACTCTTTGAATTTCTCAAAGCATTCAGACTTATGGCGAAGCAAGTAGACATATCCAAATCTTTAGTAATCGTCAATGAATGTGGCAAAATACTCACAACCTCCACGAGCTTGCGTGGACATTGGTCCACATAAGTCAGAGTGGATCAATTCCAAAACATTCTCTGCTCGAGACTGACTTGCCTTAAAAGGTCTGGTCATCATCTTTCCCTCTATACAGGACCCACAGATTTGATGCGGTACCACTTGGAAGGAATCCAAGAGCCCATCGCATGCTAATCTTTTAATCCTCTTTAGATTGATGTGACCTAGTCTCAAAATCAAAACATTGTTTTCAAACCATAAAGTAAAATCTCCAATGGCTACTACTGAGACTCGCTCTCCGCTGCCCATTGAGATGGTAACCTCGTCATGCTTCAGCTGCCTTGTCGACCTGAACCCCTGCAAAGTATAACAAACATGGTCAGTAGCTCCAGTATCCACTACCTAAGAATGGGTAGAAATTGATGCTAAACATGTTTCCGTCATAAATGCACATGACGTACCTTGTCTACCCGTGCCGAGCACTAGACAATCTACTTCACTTCGCTTGCGTTTGCATGGCCTGATGACATCTTCTGCTAAATCAGCTTCATCTAACCTTTTAAGCATTTCCTTTGCTTCAGCAACAGTCTTGTCAAAAACTGACAAAGTTGGAGCAAATTCTAATGCCCTAAGATCAGATTCCTCTCGCATCCGGGCTAAGAGTAACTCAGGAAGAGTAAACTCGCGCCTGGTACCGAGGGATTTGATGAAATCATCATAAGAATCATAGAGAGAGTGCAGGACAATGTTTATTTCTGCCCGCTTACTGACTTGTCCACCTCTCTTTCTGTACTTTCTCATAATTCTCATTATACTGACAAAGTGCAGAAGCAACGAACTCCCACCAGTCATCTTCTTGCAGATCAGGTCCTCTACAAGATTATAACTGACAGTTCGCCTCACCTTCCCATAAACTCTCACAAGGTCCCTCCATATCTCAACAGCAGTTCCGAACTTCTTGTACTTGAGCTTTAATTCTCTATACAGACTCTTCATGATGAGTCTGCAGACAAACTCATCAGAAGCTACACATCTGTCATAGAACACTCGCTCATAACCAGTACAGTTCCAATACTTGGGAGTTAGAGGGTCTATGTAAAGTATATGGGCATGTTATTAAGATCTTGACAACGTGAGCAATAGACATGTCTGAAAACAATAAATTAAAACAGTAATTAAAACATAGTCGCAAACTATTGAAACAATTAAATATTGAAACCTTATGCTAAAGCAATATTAATGTTCCCTCCAATTTGCCTAAGTATTACTATTGCAAGCCACACATGTGGACGTTTACAACAAAACACTTAACCAGACTGCATCTTTCAATTCCAGTCCTTTAATTCCAATCCATGCCCGGGTTCCTTAGACAAATGGAATTAATAATTGGAGACCATATTATCCTAATGAGCAGGGACATCACAAATGAGTTATACTCTGGATAACATCTAAGCTAGCTTACCACCAAAGCCAACCCTCCCATATAAGGATCTATTAGAATACACCCGATCCTTATAATAAGGTTGTCTCATTTAATTCAATCCCTAGAGAACTTATGAAAACTCAATACGCAAGCTACACATGTAGACGTTTATGCATGAACTCCCACTTCTCACATGAAATAAATTAAGTAAGCTACACATGTAGACGTTTACCTAATAAATTATCCACTTCCAATAAAGGATCGCCTTCGTGGAGGTCTTACTAAATTATGAGCTTAGTAATTTTTAGTTCATAAGGTTCAATTGCACAGATTATTTTATGTAGCCATAATTATAACATTGCTAAAATTCTATCATGCATAGCATGAACCCCGAATTTATAGTTATAATTAATTACATAAAATAAATCACATAGCATGCTTTAATGCTGTAAATAAAAGAAGTAAATGTACTCCTATTATCTACAACATGCTTATATACTGCGCAATTAAATTAAACATGTATATCATGCGAAGAAAGATAATAAAGCAAATAAAAAATGTCCTTGTGGCCCCATGATACGAAATAAAATTAATTCTAACTATTACAAGTTGAAATTAATAATACAGATCTTCGACTGGGCTCCCAATACTTGGACTGAGATCTGACTTCATTTTCCGAATTTTAGGCCTCCAAGATCTGATTTATCAAAAAATTGGACAACTGGGCCAGTTAACCAAATTGCGGGCCTAGGCACACATTGCAAGCCCAATAGCTTGCGAGAACTCAGCCCGACGAGCCACCACCGGCGAACCACCGCCGCCGGCGACTCGCCGCCGCCATGAGGGCTTCCGACACGCGCAACATCCATGCACGTACGTGCATGGTTTTAGCCCGCGTTGCCGCCTCCTCCGATCGTTGCCCGTTTTGCATGCCACCGCCCTGGAGTGATTAAAGGGATTTGTGAACTGAAATGGATTCGTGAACTGAATCACGAAGTCCGTTTGCCAAGGATCGTTAATTAGAATATCAAAATAAATTGCTATGCCTATGAATGATCCTAGCATGCTCCTATATTATTATGAATAAGTAGGTTTATGCGGAATACCTGGATTGATGAACTCTGAAGAACGAGTGCGAAGATTCCCTTTCATCTTTCCCACGCACAAGGATTTAATTCCTAACGGATTGAGGAAATAAATCTTGAGAAAATAAAATAGTTATTTTCAAAAACAAGGAGAGAGAGAAGAAGAAGAATCCTCCTGATTTGATCTTCTGATCTGTATCCCAACTCGATCTGAAAATCTGGTGAAGATTCTCTATCAGAACCCTTGCCCGGTTGAGAATCAGAATTTCCTCCTCGTTCTCAGATCTTAGTCGATCACCACAGCTCCCAAAACCTGGTTTGCTGTGTGCAACTTATGATCTTGTGGTGTATTGAGATCTGAGGAACTGAGGCCTATTTATACAAAAATACTGGACTCCTATTGAGCTTAAGTTTCATGGGTCAGGCCAGGGACCAGAATGCAAATAGCAAATAAGACCTATCAATTAATTAATTCCCATATTCAACCCAGAATATAATTAATTAATTAATATTGATTCATTCCACCAGAGAATCAATATTGTCCGACCTATTTGCTACCACGTTTTGAGGTACGGGTTGCATGGGCTCGGTATATCCCCACATTTAAAGTTACAGACATTTGTTAATTAATTTAAGCTCTGACAAGCTATTTAATTAATTAACATCTTATATTCCTGAATCAATCCACTCAAACTTTTTCACTTATGCTTGAACTTAATCAGCCTGCAGGACTTAGCATAACGAACCTTTCGAGCTGTTCAGGGAATGTCACCATCTTATACTGGATGTGGTTACCTAGTTCCAGTACCAGACAGTCATACACAAACTGCTATTACCCAAGATACAGATATACAAGCTCAACTAGAGCCTTTCACTACAACTCAAAGTAACACACAATCCACATATACTTCTGTACTTTCATATAGGCTTAGGATCTCATCAAGCCATAGAGATCTAGATTCTTTTAATGTCAGATAAAGAATCGATCTCGACTTAGGTCCTTATCAATGTGTGCCCCACACCAGCATACCAAGCCATCAAGGATAAGATGCTTATTACTGCGTATGCTGCAGCCTACACCGACAGTTTATCCTGGAACTGTCTCAGCTGTGATAACTATTTATATTTCGCTAGGTCAAACGATCCATACGATCTTCTGTGATTTTTACACACCGTATGATGTCCCTATCGATGAGATAAGAGGATAATTGCGTTTGCGACACATGTTTGTTAATTCAGACAGGAGATTATCATACAACATTTATGATTCCCAGTATATTAACCAATCGACCTTGTACATAATATACCAATCATAATACTTTCAGTATATAAATCCATCACATATCAAACGAGTGGGTCCTGGACAGCGATTGCTCCGCACACATGACGGGGAACGAAGACTTATTGTCAGATATACAAAGACTATACAATGGTCCCAAAGTCAAGTTCGGAGACAACAGTGAAGGGGAAGTTGTTGGGAGAGGGTGCATTGAACACAATGGATTGAGAATCATCAATGTAGCACTTGTCTCCAACCTGAAACACAACTTACTCAGCATTAGTCAACTATGCGAGAACGGGTACATTGTATCCTTTGTCAATACTGGTTGCTCTATTTCTGACGCTATTACAGGTGAAGTGAAGCTCAGAGGCATCCGCAAGGGTGGCCTATATATTGATGATTGGCATAGTGGCCAACAACATTCTTGCTTCCTAGCCTTGAATAAAGAAGAGACAACATGCCTGTAGCACAAGAGGTTTAATCACTTAAACTTTAAAACTATTAATTACCTTGCCAAGAATAAGCTTGTTGTAGGTCTGCCCGCTGAGACTCTTCGCAAAGAAGGGATATGCAAAGCTTGTCAACAAGGAAAGCAGACCAGATCTTCATTCAAGACCAATCCTGAGAAGGGCATGTCACAAAGGATCCTAGAACTACTTCATATGGATCATTTCAGTCCTGTCAACCCACCCACTGTAAACAAACGATTGTATACACTTGTGGTGGTTGATGACTTTTCCAGGTATACGTGGGTACGTCTATTAAAGACCAAAGATGAGGTAAATCTCATTCTACCGGAGTTAATCCTCAAGGAGCAAAACAACAAGGAAGTTACTGTGTAGAGGATTCGCTCTGATAATGGAACAGAATTCTGCAATTGAGTACTTATGGATTTCTGTGCTGAAGCTGGTATTGCACACGAAAGATCAACAGCTAGGACTCGTCAGCAGAATGGACTAGCTGAAAGAAGGAATCGGACGTTGAAGGAGGCCGTTCGCTCAATCCTAGCAGATTCCAAGCTATCTGCTAAGTACTGGGGTGAAGCAGTGATGACGGCCTGCTATACACAGAATAGGAGTGCTATCACTAGCAGATTTAACAAGACTCCATATGAAGTGTACAACGGTCGTAAGCCTTTTATAGCTTATCTCCGTGCGTTCGGTTCTACATGTTATATTCATAATAACGGAAAGTCAAAACTTAATACTTTCTCACCTAAGTCAGATGAGGGTGTACTTCTTGGATATGGTCACCCCACTCACAAAGGTTATCGAGTATTAAATACGACTATCGGTATTGTCGAAATAACAAGCAATGTTATTTTTGATGAGTCTACTTTAGTGCGCAGAGCTATTAAAGAAAAGGAGGATAGCAATCATGAAACTAATGATGTCAATGATCAAACTTTCTTAAATTCTTTCGAAAATATGCGTATTGATCCGACTAAGTCTATGAATGACTGCAATCCAAACCCGACGCACTCAGCAGGAGACCAGACTGCTGACCAGGCCAGTGATGCTAATGATCATGCTGAGGCCACACCCACTCATCTCATTGATGGACCAGATATCTTGGAAATGCTTGATGACGAAGAGGAGGAGACATCAAATTCTACTCCAATTGGGGAAGGCATGGCTACGAATGAAGGTCTTGGCAGAGGTGGTGTTGAGATTCCAGCTGCTGAAAGACCTGCTGAAGAGGCTCCCGTTCATGAAAATCCTGTAGCAAAAATTCCAGTTGTTGACGAACGCGTTGCTAACAATCCAGATGCTGAGCACCAGGAGGGTGCTGCAGAGAACATTGTACCAGACGATGATCGCACAGGGGAACGAAATGCTGCCAGACCAGTCAGATCAACATGGTTGCGCGCTCATCCTCTTAAATACGTCCTACGAAATATCAATAACCCTATTTTGACAAGACAAGGGAATGCTATGCTAGCATGCTACATCTCTCATGAAGAGGCCAAGAAAGTTGAAGAAGTCTTACTAGATCCAGATTGGGTGAATGCTATGCAAGAGGAGCTTGCCGAATTCACACGAAACAATGTGTGGTAGCTAGTGGACAGGCCAGAACATCAAAGTGTTATAGGCACTAAATGGGTGTTCAAAAACAAGAAGGACGAGACAGGCCTAGTAGTCAGAACTAAGGCACGACTCGTGGCCAAAGGATATAGACAATGTGAAGGCATAGACTCTGATGAAACTTTTGCTGTAGTAGCAAGACTCGAAGCTATCAGACTATTTCTTGCATATGCTGCATATCACGAATTTGATGTGATGCAAATGGATGTAAAAAGTGCCTTCTTAAATGGTGAGCTCAAGGAGGAAGTCTATGTTGAACAACCACCAGGCTTCAAGCAAGGAAACCAAGTCTATAGACTCAGGAAAGCTCTGTACGGGTAGAAGCAAGCACCGAGAGCATGGTATGGGACTCTATCCAAGTTCTTACTAGCCAATGGATTTAAGAAAGGGAGGATTGATTAGACTCTCTTTCGCATCGAAGATGGAGCAAGTATTCTGCTGGTGCAAATATACGTCGATGATATAATCTTCTAATCTAAGAACCAAGAGTTATGTGATAAATTCTACAAGCTCATGACAAACAATTTTCAAATGAGTTTGATGGGAATGATGTCATACTTTCTCGGATTGCAAGTCCAGCAGTCTAGCGAAGGAATTTTCATCCATCAGAGAAGACTAAGAGCTTGAGAATCCCGATCAGCACCACGTGCATTGCCGCTCTTGAGAAGGAAGGAGATCAGGTGAATCCCACTCTCTAAAGGGGTATAATTGGTTCATTGTTATACTTCACGACAAGCAGACCAGATATATCATATGTCGTTGGATTATGTGCGAGATTTCAAGCCAATCCCAACAAGACTCATCTTGATACTGCGAAGAGGATTATGAGGTACTTGAAGTGCACAGAAGGATTAGGAATTTGGTATCCAAGATCTGATAGCTTAGCACTTAGTGGATATTCAGATTCAGATTTTGGAGGATGCAAGATCGATAGAAAAAGCACGAGTGGCACATGTCAATTTCTTGGACACAAGCTGATAAGCTGGTTCAGCAAAAAGCAGCATTCGGTAGCAACATCAACCACCGAAGCAGAGTATGTTGCTGCTGCTAGTTGTTGCTCGCAAATTCTATGGATAAGGCGAAAATTGCAGGACTATGGGATATCTCCAGAGTGTGTGCCAATCTATTGTGACAAAAACAGTGCAATGTGCATCACGAAGAATCCAGTTCATCATTCAAGGACTAAGCACATTGACATTCGTCACCACTTCATAAGAGATCATCAAGAGAAGAAGGACATTGACATTCGTTACATATGCACTGAAGATCAAATTGCTGATATCTTCACAAAGCCTCTAGCAGAGAGCAGATTCAAAGAGCTGTGCATAAAATTGGGTCTCATGGAGTTAGATAATGCTATGGATAAATGAAATGCTACTTTCATTCTTTCTGAATTTATTGGACTTCTTGAATGCTGAATTCATCTGCTAAGGAAAGTTTGCTATAACAAGAATTGCTGGTAAAGAGGATGCTAAGCAGACGACGGTTGATCATACAACAAATGTCAAAGTTGGAGATCATTATATTAAAGATGCACATATATCGAGAAGAGAAACATCATTCCATTCATTGAAATTTTTTATTTACAAAAGGGATTGGGGATGGCAAAAACAACAATAGCTTGATTTTTTTAGGGGGAACGAGGCCTGTACGGAAGAAGTCAGCTTCCAGAAGGTTAGACTGGCCTTCTGCTATCCGAGGAAAGCTCTGCTCCAGCAGCCAGCTGAGCTGCATTCCATTCAGCAGAGGCACCGAAGGATAAAGTTGGAGGCAATCTCGAACGCCGTCAAAGATGTAGCCCGCCCAGTGAACTTCCGCCTCATCATCAATGGCCATCATGGCCTGCCATACTTCCCTCAAGAAGGATAGGTCGTCGAGACTTTCTCCCAACATGTTATGGGCAATGCGGAATATCATCTGATATGGAGTTTGCAGGCCAGACGCTGAAGCGTAAGGGGTAAACTCGAACCTAGCAGAGCGTTGCCATTTTTGCCACTACGCCCATTCTGGAGCCAACTCCGCTGTTCGGTAATCCAACACTGAGTTTGGACCCCTGGGAAGGCTGAAACAACGAGCGAAGAAATCAGGCGACCAACAGACAAGCTTGCCGCGGAAGGACCGATAAATAACACCTTCCTTGACAATGCAGTCCTTGATGAACTCTCGGAGAAGATCTCCATGATAAAGCCGTGGGGTGGCGGTGACAAATTTCTTCAACCCGCAACTATTCATCTTCGCCATGACCTTCTCAGCCACAACGTAATCCTCATTATAATATAAACTAGACTCATAGAGAATCTGGTTGCGGCGCGCTTCTAAGGACTGTCCTAGAGAATCCATATTTTTTCGGGGAAGGACTTGAAAAGAAAGTTATGAAGAGATATGCAGATCAGAGCACCTGTGATGTTAAGGTTCATCGCAAGAAGGCTATTTATAGAGAAAATAGTCATTACCTAGCACTTATGATCGGTTGGAATTCTAGTGAAAGGTCATGATGATTCATATCTAGGAATACGAAACAACGAATATAGATGAATCATCATGGAGGTCAAATCAGCTCAGCCGAGACGCTTAATGGTCATCTGCTGACAAATATCTGCTATGCATTTAATGCACACAAATGGCTGCGACGAGTGAAAAGGTGCCACGTCAGACACTTTCAAATCCTTCTTGGAGAATGGGAAGATATACTAAAGGACATGCTATTCATAAGCCCTCGATCTAGTCTTCTGACAGAAGACACCCAACCGTTAGATCTCATATCCAAAGTATAGCAAATTCTGCTAGAGATTGGGACATGGATTATGCTATTTATTCAGCAGAATTGATGTTTATGCAAGAAGATCAATCTGCTAGGACTCTAGCAGAGGTGTAGACAGAGATCTACTCAGCAAGTCAAAACAGTCAATTAGGATTTCACTCCAATTTAACATTATTCGAAGTCATTATCGATACTTTGCATAAGTATATGGATGAAATAGTGTTGGTTTTTCAAAGATCAAAGAATATGATTACGAGTCATTTGAAGAGAAAATACTTATCTTTTCATATATACTTTACAGATACAAAAACTGCAGTTACATTGCAGAGGAGGATTACAAGGGTTTAATAAGAAGGCAGAGGCCTAAAGGGATAGAAATCCCTTCCCATGAGAGATTGGAGGGACCAAGAGTGAGGTTTGGGAACCTCTGCTCAAGGAGCCAACTCAGAGGCACCCCATAGGGAAGAGGTCGGTTTGGAAAGTTTCGCACGCACTGCTGCACCCTTTGGAAGACGAAGGCTGCCCAGTCTACCTCCGCCCTGTCATCAAAAGCCATCATCACCTTCCAAATCTCCCGTGAAAATGTCATATCGTCAGGATCCTCTCCAACGATCATGCCATAGATGATGTGGAAAATGACCCTGTATGGGGTCTGAAGGCCGTACGCTGAAGGAGTGGGAGAAAATTCAAACAGAGGAGAGTCTCTCCACTTCCCCCATGCTACCCATTCGGGAGCAGTCTCATTACCACGGTAATCCATGACAGACAATGGACCCCGTGGAAGGCCGAAGTCCGCAGCAAATGAGTCAAGTGTCCACTTGACAAGTTGATTCCTGAAGACGCCATAGATGGCATCCCCATTTGAATCACACGACCAAAGGAAGTGTCATAAATTGGCTATCTGAAAACTGTGCAAGGTGACACACGCAAACTTCCCGAGACCGTTGTGATGAAGAAGTGACATCACTGTCTCAGCCACTCTATAATCTGCATCATACTCAGAGTAAATGCCAGAGTCACAAAGAATTTGATTCCTTGGAACAGAGAGCGTGGAGGCTAGATCCATATTTTTTTTGAAGGAAATATCGGATAAGTTAAGGAAAGCATGCAAGTGTACCATGAGGGTCTCCATATGTGCTACTTATAAGCACATTCACATCATGTTCATCTAATTAATGGAAGAGACATCTTCTTTTGAAGGATTACGTAGGATCATCATGCCTCTTGGAATTTGAGCAGTCGCTCACAGAAAGAAATCGTCATATAAGGTACATGTTTTATCGGAGGTAGGATCACTCAAATTTAAACAGAAGACGAGAGGTCGCGAATATTTTATTTGAAGAGAGTGAGATTATCTACTGAGTGGGATTACTCAGCAGTCCACAATCATTATTCGAGACTAGGGTCTCTTGCTATTAAGCCTATATGCTTGACTGCTGACCCCTACTACTCAGACGCGGGACGTTTTTGAATTTCAAGAGAGGAGCATTTAATGCGCGCATACTGTAGCAACAAATCAAGACACGACACATCGTCAGTACTCGAGTTCGTGGAACATGTACATCTATACGACATGCCATATATAATCCAACCGTCGATTACTTTTGAAATCAAGTGATCCCAATCATCGGATCTTTACAGATCAATCAAATACACTTCAACATTAGACTCACCTCACTTTATCGAAAATTTGAATCCCTAGCCCCCTGAAATTCTCACACTCTCTCAAAATTCCCATCCGAAAATCCATCATTCTCAAACTTGGATACAAATCCTTCGAATCCCAACTCTCCCTCCACCGAAAATCCAGAACCTAGCAGTTCTACATCTCTATTGCAACCACCCACCTTCATATTTCCACCCATTACAGGTTCACCACTGCATGTGCGACATGCACCCGGCTTCATCGGGATAGTAAAGAAGGAAGATATCAATGAATCAATCCCTTATGCTCAACTTGTAGTTATGGCCCAGAAGAAGGAGTTGTCCGGTCATTCAAAGGAACAGCGGTGTCTAGCCCAAATCATGAAGGACAGGATTCTCTATATGCCCCTTGCCGCTACTCACATCCCAGAATGGATCATGAAGATCCTAGACTCCGAGTTACTGGTAAAATACCTTTCTGCTGAACCTGATCACTTCCATCCCCATATGGTTTCTGAATTTTATGCAAGGGCAGTGATGAATGATGAGGAGAAGTCATTTAAAACTTTTGTGTATGGCAACATTATAGAAGTAAGTGTCGACCTCCTTTCCAAGACCTTTGGGCTTAGGAATTATGGGGACATAATCTCTCAGTATAAGGTGAATGATATTGCTGAGAGGAGAGGCACTGGAATCTTTGGAAAAAACCTGGAGAGTTAAAGGACAAAAAGGGACAGATTATCACATTCAGGGTTGCTACCCCTATTAACACACTGACGGATGATTACTAGATCCATGCAGAGATAGTGATTAAGATGCTCCAGTGTGATGTTGGATCTTACTCAGAACTATCTGCTAAGAAGTATGCTGTTATGATGGCGTTGAACGACAACATCAAAGGCAATTGGGCTGAATTCTTCTTCGAGCGATGGGCTGAACATGCTCGGAAGAATGATCACATGGCCATAGATGGGACGTTTTCATCTAATGTAAACTTTGGGCAGAAGATCAGCAAATACCTTGAGATGCTGTTTACAAGCAAAGGAGTTGATCGAGGTGTGAAGCTTCTACCCACGAATTACATTCATGTGACGAGGAAGGAGGCCAAACCTTTGAGTTTCAAAAGGCCTCGTAAACTGACTGGAAAATCAAACGTGGATAAGAATAAACCTACATCTCCTGAGAAATTAGATGAAAGAAGTCTCGGATATCAGGTGCTGCAGCCTGCCATCCCTATGTCTGTTGAAGAAGTTGCTTTATTGAAGAAGAATGCTGAGACAAAGCATTGCTTTCAAAATCTCGAGAAGATTGTCAAATTGGGGGATCTACCAGCGAATCAGATTAATGAGATCATGGCCACAAAAGAAGCACAACAACCTTCTCTTGTCCTAGGTGCCTTGGCCCTTGAATTTCTGAAGAAAAAGAGGTCTGACATCACCTCCCCAGAAAAGAACGCACGAAAGCGAACAAGAAGGAAGCTAGTCCTAATTTCAGGGGAAATGGAATCAGCAAAAGCCACAGCAGAGAAGAAGACTGCTACAACCGTAGCAGAGAAGAAGACTGTTGTCACTACTGAAGAGAATCAGGACAACACTCCTCTGTCCTCCAGATGTCTGGATGAGCGTCTTAAAGGCGTAAGGAAAACCAATAGAAAGCGTGATGCGAAGAAAAAGGAGATCGAAGTAAGAGAATACAGAAAGTTTGTAAATGAGTTGACATTTGAAGCAAGGGATCGAAGATTTGAACGAGTCAAACAAGCTGCTGAGGGACGTGAGGCTCCAAAGAGAGCTGCTCAGATGCTAGCGAAAGCAATTACAGAAAGAAATGCCGCAAAGAAAGGGAAAGGTAGAAAATATGAACGGATCACCATTTCCATTCCCCCAGTTCATGCTGAAAGAGCAATCATACTAGAACAAGAGGCCATGTCAGATAAGGAGTTAGAGGAAGTACTTCAAGATGGCGGATTCGGTGCGCCTCCTCCGATCGTTGGCAAAAATGTTCAAATCTGTGACCCTATTGACGAGCTATACCGTAGTTCCAATGAGGAGCTCCAACTTAGAAGATCACCCAGAAGACTACTGGGAAATCCAGACGCCGGCCCTTCTGGAGCAAAGAAGCAAGTTGATGATAAAGCAGGAAGTGCTGAGGATTCACATGCTGAGCAGATCGCTCACATGGATGGGCACTTACACGCTGAGCAAGAAATTAACTCTCCGAAGACTGCTGAGGTAAGATCATCTGCTATGATAGAGGAAGCAAATCCTGAGGAATACCTTGTCACTAACAATCCTTTCGAAGAAGATGAAGGCTCCCTCCCCACATGCTTCTCTGAAACCGATTCCGACGGAGAATCAAAAGATGTATATGACGCCAAAACATTGAGGAAGATCTCCACAGAATGCAGTGATCAACTTCGATTGCCATTCAATGGACTTCCCGTTCCCAGATTTAAATTGAGCAGATTCTCCCAATGGTGTGCTGAGATATCACATGAGGAACAAGTAAGCTCCGACTTCAAATTCTTTGGACAAGAAATTGAAGAATTCGTGAATATGATGATTGAGAAAGATATAAAAGAAGTTTTTGTTGGAGAACTGGAGGAAGGAACTGAAGATGGAGAGAGATTGGGACGCGAGTTAAGGCGATAGAAGAAATATGACTATATTTCACGAGAACTCTGCGTGGAGGAAAGAGAGATAATGATGGCATGGAAGGGTCTGAACTTCTGGCGGCGTGAGGAGCTATGGGCAAATGAATGGATGGAACAATCCCCTTGTACCAAGCAATATCCTGATAAGGATGTCATTGCGAGACTTCAGATCATCAAGGCTCACCGAAGAACATCCTCTCCTCATTCCTTGCCAAAGTCAACATTCGCTCCTGATGGCCTGTCTGATGCCCACATTCAATTGTCAAAGCGTCAAGCCAGAGCATCTGCTGAATACAAGAAGCACCAAGATGAATATACTAGAATCAAAGAAGAAAGGTTACATGCTAGATTAGCTGCTATTCGTGAAGAAGAAGAGCGCAACGCTCAAAGGCTTGAGATTGTCACGTATCGGAACAGAGAGGAGGAATTGCGCGCCTATATGTTGGCACAATCACTAGCAGATGCATGGAAGCTAGAGGAAGTTAAAGTTGTCGCTGCTGAAGCAGAGTATTTGAAAGAAATCGAGGAAGCAGTATATCTGCTAGCTACTACCGATAGAATATATACTGCTGATACAGTGAGCACAAAAGTAGCAATGGAAGAAATCTCCACTTCCACTGCTAGTAGTCAAGCAATCATTGTTCCTACTACTTCATCCTTCTTTGCTACTCCGGTTAGCTCTCACAACTTCCCATCATATCTAAATTCCGTAGTTCAAATGGCTGTCCAAAATGCCGTGTCCACCATGTCTGAGAGAATGGTGATGGAAGCAACGAACATAAGGAGAGAAATTGTCGAGGTCAAGACTGATGTCACTTCTGTCAAGACCGATATTACTTCTGTGAAGACCGATGTAAAAGAATGAAAGGAAGATGTAGCAGAACACTAGCAGAACGTCGATCACAATTTTAACGCCTTCTCCTCCACCTTTTTGGATGCAATCAAAGAGGGGGAAACAAGGAGGATTGTTGAGGCTGCTGAGAGGAAGAAAGCAGAAGAAGCTCGCGCTGCTGCTAAAGAAGAAAAAAGAAAAGCTCTGGAAGAGCTAAGATAGAGAGAAATGGAGCTAAAAATCAAGATACTTGAAGAAGAGAACGAGAGAATTGCTAAGGAAATTGAGATGGAGGCCGCTGAACGCAAAGCAAGCAAAGAATTTTTGGATAGATTCGTGCAGCTAGCATCAAACAAATTTGACGAATTTGACAAGCTAAAGAAGCCTACTCCAGACTCTTGATGATGTCTCTTTGGTACTCGACTTCTTCTCATCTTTATTTCTTCTTAGTCTATCATTTTTCATTGTATTTGTAATGAACAAAACATACGAATGAAAATTGATCAGACTTAGACAACCTCTTATTGTCAATATCTGATTTTTACTGCGTGTCCTGGTTGAGTTACACTATCAGTGTACTCAGCACATCTACATCTTAATGCCAATTATTTTAAAATTGGTAAAGTAAAATGCTTGCGAATTTATTTGGGTGCTAGAATCTAGCATATTACCTTTGCAGCATTTACTTATATGATTGAACGAGAAATATTTCCCAGCATTTATTGAGGGGGAATTACATTACAACCAAATCTGCTCGAACGAAGATGGATAAACTCTGTGTTAGATTGCTAGATGAGCATAGTTCTGTATTTAGAGAAGTTCTTGTAAACTCAAACATTCTTCCTCTTAGATTCAGCAACGTGATAGCAAGCTTTGATCGCACCAAAAAGGGGGAAATTGTTCGTGAATCTCCCTTAGGATCACATTGTAAAAGGTTTTGTTGAATCAAATCTTACTAGATTGCTCAATCAAGTGCTGAATTCTACTATAGTCTAGCATATCTTGTAATGTCCTATATAGGTCAAGCATTGAGTTGTAACAGACTAGTTTGCTATGAGTTCTCCCTGCTGACACCGAAGACTATATGCTAGTAGAGGTGTGATAGCAGAATGCTAAAGATTTAGCATTTGCCAACACCTAGCAGATTGCTAAAGATAGCAATCGGAAACTTAAGGAAGAAAAGGCTTAACTTTGTTGAGGCTTCAGCAGTCAGATACATGTCTAACAGAATGATAAAGACTTAGCATTTGCTAACATCTAGCAAATCGCTAAAGATATTCATCTAGCAGATCGTGATAAAAGAGCTTAGCAGAGCAAGACCGACAACACCGATCGCTATACCAATGTTTTGACAACGGTACATGCAAGGACAGGACTTTTCAGAAGCAGGTCAAAAAGTACTGTACGAAGCCAGAAAGAAAGCTGAAAAACAAACCACTCTCGGACAAAGAGACCGTTGTGTCTAACGGATACAAAGATTCAAAGTTTGAATCTTCAAGTATAAAAAGACAAGTCCAGAAGAGTAAGAAGAGCTGCTCATTCAATACTCTAACTTACTTTCAAGAGATTCCTAAGACAAAAGCGAAAAGCACAAGAGCAGTCAGTTGAAAAGCAAATATTCGAAACATATTCAAAGCCTTTCAACTACCAGAGTGTCCCCATTGAATCACTAATACTCCATTGAAGAGATCCTTGATTGCACTCATGATTCTTCAATCATTGGGATACCTTCCTTTACTGGAAGAATCCAACAGTCGAACATCTGAAAAGGTCTAGACTAAGACGAGCGTTTAGCCACATCTGAAGAAAAGTTAGGAAGTAACTATAAAACATCCAAAGTAGGAAAGGAAAGTTTTGTTGGTCCCGGTTTTTCAGAGTTTAACACGTTAGCAGCGGAAATAATGAAAGAGTAAACGCTTTCTTGCACTTGCTGGTTAACCAACTGACTGGGACCTGTCAGCTGGTGATTCAAGACTTAGAAAAATTTAGGCCTTGTTTACACAGTTATCAGTTTTCAGTGTATACACCAGCACTTGGGTGCTGGGTTTAAAATAAGAATGTAATGCAGAAAACTGATAAAGACAAAGGATTTATAGTGGTTCGATCAACTGATCTACGTCCACTCTCCAGTTGTAGCACTGGAAATTCACTAAGAGTAATCGGGTACAAGAGTCCTACGATCTATCTCTAGCTGGTGAATGCCTCGTCCACCAGTTCACTAGATCAACCGCTCCCGGCCTTGTTTCCTTCTTCAACTCTGATCAGCTGGTGGAGTGCGAGCACGTCACTTCAACCTCCACAGCTTCACTGGGTGTTTAGTTCTCCCAAGAACGTAGCTTCTCAATACGGCAAACTGCCCGTGATAACTCAAGTGCTGGCTGGCACAGGAGCTGCTGTGAACTTCCTCGGAAGAGAAAGAACACCAAAGAGATCAGTAACTTACAAGCTGGAAGCTTGAAGTCTCGTGTTTGAATAAATCAACACACGGTAAGCTTTAAGAAAAGCCTCGAAAGTGTTTTGCTTGCTTGCAATAAAGTTTCAGACTTTCGGTAGTTGAGCGAGGGAGAAGAGTATTGAATGTCAGGAAGCAAGCGTCTTAAATGTTGGTAGTTCCGACCTATTTATAGACGCGGGATCCCATTCAAATCTTCTAGCCGTTTGGACACATCCGGAAAAGGTCTCTGTCCTCGTATGTCCTTCTGACGGCGGCAGGTATGTTTTTCCGGAAAGTGCCATACTTTTGTCCGCTTTATCTGGCATTGATCTCTTTATGTCAGAACGGCACTATTCGTCAGTACGAGGAATCGAGACTGGTGTCTTGTAACTGATGGACTTTAAGGTATCCTCCTTAAAGTCATACTCTGTCAGTTAATTCCTCGACGAATCTTCTTTTTGTCTCTAAGACTCTGGGAGAGAGAATCTGGAATTCTGCTGGTAACATCCGACTGGTAGATCATTCTGGTGATCTTGTGCTGGCAGTCTCTGCTGGTGACTTGCGCTGGCACAATCTAAGTCTACCAA
>JAPKLW010000343.1:170086-180845 GCA_026898455.1 Plectranthus barbatus | reverse complement strand
CCAACAATTTCACAAATTTCCCAACAAGTTTTACGAAGGTGTGCCCTTGACTCAGCCAGACCTACACCTGACAAGTTCAGAATATTGGAGGATAGCTGTCAAGTAGCCAGGTCGAAAGCTCAGTGCCTACTTAACGTCAAAGGCGAATTTTGTACTCCGTATACTTACTTAGTGAATTCTTAGCGTTTTGGCTAAGGAGTGGAAGTAGATCTATTTGGATCGAACCACTATAAACATCGTGTTCATTTACTGTTTTATTACGCACAAGACTTAAACCTAGAAATCATATTGCTAGTGTATAACTGTGAAGAAACCTTAATCTATTCATAAGTTTAAATAATATTCAAAGGAAGACATAAGTGTAAGTGCCGATTAATCATTCCGCTGCATTTCGTGTTCTTGTTTCAGCACGACGACTCTGATATTTAAGGACCAACAGGGATCTTTCTATACGTTTTCTTAACATCTCCTTTTTGAGTTATGATCTTCTAACTTGATAATCAAACACACATCTTGACTTAACTTAGAAAATATCTAAGCTTTCTACGTACCCTTAAAATGGATCAAGTCAAAACGTAGTTCATAGAAACTGATTTGTCATTTTTTTGTGGCTGGGTGTCGTGCACAGTTTATACTCATGCGGGCCAGGAGTGACTACTCTTTAACTACTGTAGACAAAGTAGGTGTTTAATACTTTAACCACATAAAACATGTATGGTGGGATAAAGATAGTTTAACCACAATAACTTAACTTTTGGTGGGAATAGTTATTAGTTTAGCCACATACTCTTTCATTGGTTGTTACCGTATGCAGTTTATACTCGTGCGGGTCAAGAGTAACATGTAGTTTAGGCTCGTGCGCTAAGGAGCTCTTTTTTTTAAATGATTTTTCCTTTTTGTTTTTTGGGTTTTTTTTTCTTTATTGTTTTTCTACCATTTTCATTTTTTCTTATTTTTCATTTTTCATTACTCCTTTTGATTATCTTTGTCTTTCTTGTCTTTCGACATTTCTGGAGTGGAGGAGGATAAAGAGGTTCTAGTCTGCTTGGTCAGGCTCTTGGCAATTTCCATCATCCACTTCTACTGTTCCTCCCTGGCCTCTTTCATCTGCTGCATCTGCATCTGCATCCGCATTTGCTCATCCCTCATCTCTTACCCCTTTTTGACAGTATCATCCAGAGTAGCCATGGATGTCTAGACTTTGTGGCTCATTGCTAGGCTTACTACTTGGTTGATTGCGTTTTGAACAAGATCGATCAGGATCACAGTGGCAACTCCAACTAAGATAGGGTTGGGAGACAGAGTTTCTTCAAGAATAATTGTTTGATCAACAATAACAACTGCCCTTTCTCCTTCATCATGAGCATTTTCCACCTCCGGGTGATTAGCAGTTGCTGCTGCTTCTTCCTCCTCTTTCCTTTTTAGCTCAGCAGCAGCTTCTTCTTCTTGCTTTTTCTTTTCGGCTTCTATGGCCTCCTCCATAGGGCTAGAAATTCATGTATGTTGGGTCGTTAACGTGTCATGTCTTGTCATTATCGTGTTTGAGCATATCGGGTTCATGTTGTGTTTTTGTTTGAGCTTAACAGGTTCGTGTCATGTTCGTGCTCATTAATATCGTGCGTGTACATGTCCCATTATCGTGTCGTATTAAATTTTTTAAGTCCCAAGTGTAAAGCTAGCAATTTTAGTAAGGTTAATTTTTATCATGTCGGATTGTTTTCGTGTCGTGTAATTATCATGTTTGAGCTTAATGTGTTCGTGTCGTGTTTGTGTTTGAGCTTAAGGGGTTCGTGCGATTTTTGTGCTCGCTTTTATTGTGCGTGCTCGTGTAGTGTTATTGCATCATGTCAGAAATTTCCAACACTACGCCTGCCTAGCCTTTTCTGCTTCTGTGACTGCTGCTTCGGGCTCCAGCCTTTCTTTATCTGCAGCAGATGTTGTTTCCTCCTCTTCTTTATTTTTCGGTTTTGCTTCAAATTGCCTTTGCTTAGCTTCGCGTTCTAGCCTTTGTATCTCTTCCTCTTCTTCGTGAATTTTCTGAGCTTTCTTAGAAGAATATTCTTCAGCAGATTTGACTCGGACTAAGAGCTGAAACTGTTGTCGGAGAAGATTTTGCAATTAGCGCTCATGAACAAGCTTAACAGCTTTCTCAGTAGTTTCCTCAATAGTTAAGGAGTATGATAGTTGAATAGCCTGTTCAAGAGCCGCTTTGTCTTCTTTCCTCTGTTTCTCTTCTTCATCCTTCTTTAGCCTTTCCAGCACCCTCGCTTTGTCTTCTTTGAACTAGAAGAGTTTTGTTCGAAACCTCTCAACTTTGGCATTCAACCTTTGTTGAAGATCATGTAGTCTCTCCAGGCCAGTGTGGCTTTCACCGATCTTCCTTTCTATGCGCTCTAGAGTAGACACTCCTCTGTCGTTATTGATATCTTCTTCTGAGAAGTCATCCTGCACAGTTCCCCCTAAATCCAAGAAGAGAATGTCATCTTGCTCTTCGCCATAAGTGGATGCCTCATTTTCATCGGAATCTTCTGATGCAGTTCGGCCATCCTCAGGGTCTTCTGGCCTCTGGTATGTAGTTCTCTCAGAATCAGATGAGCTGCATGTCATTTCTTCAAAATTTATCCGCACATCAGTTGATTGAATTCCATGAGCTGCAAGTTGTAGGCGTTCAAATGCTTCCTCAAAAAAGATCTCCTGGTTTAGATCTGCTTCTTATGGGCGGGAGGATTGACCAGCTCTTTCAACAGGATCATCAAATTGTGGCCTCTTGGTCAGTGTCATCATTGACACTTCAAAATCTGCTCCCTTCCTCTTCTTGATTTGAGCTTCCTCTGCAATTGTATGTTTCCCTTTCCTAGCACGTTGTAATCCTTCTTCCAGGTTAGCTTCCATATGCTTCATTTTCTTCCTTTGCTTCTTTTCAACTTGGTCAGTAGTTTGAAACAAAACAGTTTTCTTTTTCAGCTGAGCTGTGGTGCCATCTTTCTTCTTTGCCTTCTTGGCATCCGCGGCAGTTTGAACTGGTGGAATGACAGCAAGACTTGCTTCTGTCTCTTTGTTGGTCCCAATATCAGAGTTGTCATGGTGAATACAAACAACAAACTCACACGAAATGCAGCGGAATATTAACGTTCACTTGCACTTAAGTTCTTCTTTATAAAAGTAGTTTAGCTCAAGGTACGATTAGGCTTTCTTCAAGTTATACTCTAGCAACTTGGTTGCTATGTTTCAAAAAAAACACGAGAAACAGTAAATCAATAAAATAGTAAAGAGACACGATATTTATAGTGGTTCGATCAAATAGATCTACATCCACTCCTTAGCCGAAACGCTAAGAATCTCACTAAAAAAGTATACGAAATACAAGGATTCGCCTTTCACTTGTAGCAGGCGGTGAACTTTCGACCCAGCCACTACAAAACTATCCTCCGTTACTTCTTCTCAGTCAGCTGTAGCTCCAGCTAAGTCAAGGGCGAACATTCGTAAAACTTGTCCTTCGCTGCGAGGGGGAGCATTTAAAGTTTTCTCCTGAACTTGTCTGTTTTTGGCAATATGCCTGTCGGAGTCAATCCCTTTTCAGAGATGTGACTGCTGGATGCTTCCTAGGATGGAAGGTATCCCAATGATTGGATTCTCGACCGAAGTGAAGGAATCTCTTAAGGGCAGTGTAAGATATTCAATGGAAGACACTCCTGGTTGTTGAGAGCTTTGAATACACTTTTATCTCGTTCTCTCAACTGACTACTTTATCACTTGTTCGCTTTGTCAAAGGAATCTCTAACTTAGGATGTTTGCGAGTGTAGGCAGTGATTGAAGCAGTGGTCGTCTCTCACTTCTGGACTTGTCTTTTATATCTGGAGATTCAAACATTGAGTCTCCATACCCATTAGACACAACGACTCCTTCATCCAAGAGTGGTTCGACTTTATCCGTCCTTTTTGGCGTCGTACAGTACTTTCCAACCTACTTTGGGAAAGTTTTGTCCTTTGCGTGTATGTCTGTCAGAAGAGTAGTGTAGCAGTCATTGTTAGCTATCTCGCCTTGCTAAGCCTTCTTGGAACGATATGCTAAGCCTTCCTAGCAATCTGCTAGACCATGTATCGGACTTTTGATTGCTCAACAATTGCTCATGTTTAGCACTTGGTTCTTTTGACTCCGGATTGCTATCGCCTTTAGCAATCTGCTACATGCTAGCGAATGCTGGCTCCTTCAGTATTTCGTTATACTTTGCTTTTAGCAAATGCTAACTTCTTCTAGCATTCTGCTACTTGTTATTCCGACTGCTGAGCACTTAATTCTAGAAGTCTCTTCCTTTGACATAGGATAGCTAACTCTTTAGCAATCCCCTCTTTAGCACTTGACCGCTATTATCTCTAGCAGTCATCCTCGTCTGCTAATATCTCTAGCAACCACAATCTGCTAGGAATGATTCTAGCAATCTAATCTATTACAATTCGATACTTAGCCTATACAGGACATTACAAGAGTTGCTAGACTATACTAGAATTCAACAATTGATCGACCAATCTACTAAGTTTTGATCAAACAAAACCTTTTACAATATGATCCTAAGGGATATTTAGGAATGATTTTCCAACACTCTTGATCTACCACCTTATCATCAAAATTGTCGTGTCTCTCATCATCACCATCGTTTCCACCATCGTCTCCTATATCTCTTTGGATTAAGGGGTAGATTGGATTCTTTGGTGGGAGGAAATCTTTAGGCAAAAGGTCTTCCCCCTATCGTTGAATACCAAGCATTGCTCTAAGAGGTAGCTGACCTTCAAACAAAAACTGACACTGAAAGAAAATTTGCCATCTTTTCTGATGCCCTTCTTTTTCATCGCATTTTCCAACAAACGTCCAAAAATGTATTCTGCCCTTTTTTCTCCAAGGCAGTCATCAAGAGCCATCATCAAAGCGTACTTGGGCTGGCTCAATTCAGAGAAGGATCCGACCCCACAATACAGCATCCTCAGTGCGATCTCACTGAGTGTCTTATATGATGGGTTCAGATCAGACACTTTGGTGGTGGCTTTGAAATCTACATTATTATCAGGCTTCATCCACTTTGCCCAATGGTTCTTCATGGCATTCTTGTCATCATCAAGATGACTAGCAATGTGGTCCCCTGTTTTAGGTAGATAAAGATACCGGGCTATGAGATCAGGATCAACCTTTATCTCCTTCTTTGCAACTTTTGTTTTGAAGAAATATTGATCTTTTTCAATTATCGCATGCTTGTAGAACTCAGCAACGCGATAAGGTTTGAACCTTCTTGGAGATAAAGTCAAGAACTGCGTCAATTTCTCTGCCATGAACTTCTGGGAGAGCTCAGTAGTAATCGCCTCATCTGATGAGATCAATGCAAATTCCTTCTAGTTCAAAATCTTCTCTTTTACAAATTGGGATGCCTGAATCTGGTGGTTGATGATTCCATATGAGTAAACATCATCTTGTACGATTCGAACAAGATCAGCGTGCAGAGTTTTCTTCATGACTATAAATCTCTCAGGGTTATCGGAGGTGCTGGTGCCTTTGATTTGTTAAGATGTCTTCTTCGGCATGTCTAGGAGATATTATGTGGATGATATTGAGAGAGATTCGAAAGTTGAAGGCTTAGGGATTTCTGAGAAGATTTGCAGAGAGTAAGAGTCGAGTAAAAGTGTCAAAGATGAAGACAAAAAGGGTTTAAGAGGTTTTTGCTGATAAATCAATCATAATTATCCATGGCTGAGATTGAAACCCCTTTTTGCGATTGACGGCTGAGATCGACCCTGACGTAGGCAACTATTCATATCTCTAGTGCGCCGTTCAAGAGCATGTGGAATGGGCGATGTGGCTCCGCTTAATATGCCTTTATGCTGCCTGCATTTAATGCGGCTTGCAGCCGACGATTTCGTCGAAATAAAATTTTCGCTCCCTTCACCAAGGCAGATTTCCCTATCCCATGCTTCATTAAACTGCTTAGGACAGTTTGCAACTCTGTTTATTGAAACACTGAACAACTGTCTTCTAAAAAACTGTGGTGTTTTGGCAGTTTCTTCTCACAGTTTTGTAGGCACTCAGTTTCTGAACTCCTTCCTTAAGAACTAATGCAATGTCTGGGAAACCGTACATCCATGGTTTGACCCTTCACTGACTCTAAACTCCTAGCCTTCTGACCTATTTGCCACATGTCCATTCACAAATAGCTTTCTGACTCTAAACCATGAAGATTCGTGTCTTGCATTTAAGTGGCTTTACATCCCTTCGATCGACGGGTGAATTCTTCTATAAATACTCCTTTATGAACAAGGGAATGCACACAACTCATCCTCTTTTATTTCCCTAAATAAATCATATCATCCAAAAATTATGTCTTCTCCTTCTTCTTCTACTAATATTGTGAGAGAAATGGCAAGGATCTCCATCCAGAGGAAAAAGATTCTGGATAAGTGGGGGCATTGTGCAAAATACTAGAGAACTCCGGATGTTTACGAGGAGGTAATGGGAAACTTGAAGGCTAATGATCTTGAGATCTTCATGACCATAAAGCCTAACTTCTTCCATACAGATTTGCTCAAGGTGGTCACCTACAATGCCACTATCTCCGATGAGAAGATCTCATGCAATATCAATGGGGAGGAGTTTTTCTAGTTAGCTGACTATTTTGTGGCAGAGTTCTGGCTTCCTTGCGGTGGAAGTCCGGTGATGGAGAATCGGAGCGAGGTGATAGCGCATGAGTGGTCAGTTTGGCCGCAATGGAGATCAGCGGACATCAGCTTCCATCCGACTGCACCGAGTGGGTTCCTCAGGCTGCGCTATAATGTGTCTTTCGACATCATTAATCAGATGGTGGTCTGCAATCCCCTTCTGGAAATTGACTTTATGCCGCCTGTCTTGAAGGTAATGTTTGCATTCGAAGATCAATTTGAGGTTGACAAGGCGGCTTTCATCTTTGACCGCCTGATGAGACCCTTGCAGAACCTGCCCGAAGTCACTGTCCCTTACGACATGCAGCAGGACTTGATCATCGAGAAGAGGATCCCCTTCTTTGCTGAAGACCTCCCCAACCTCGTTGGCACTGACTACTACCCTTCCAGATGGACGCCCACCCGCTGAAAAAAAATTCTCTGAATTTTTATTGATGCAATGTTTTTTTTTGTTGGAATGTTGTGCTCCCCCTCCTTATTAATGAAGATCGTTCTCATTTTCTTAGTATTGAGCAAACTGTTCTTTTATATAGCTCAACTGACTTAACTAATAAGCCAAAAGGTTTTGCACGCTCAGTTTTCATCTCTGTCCCTCGAGATTTCATCAAACTCTAGAATACCTAGTTTGATGCATAGCTCTTTGAAGCGAGCCTCAGGTAGCGGTTTGGTGAAAATATTCGCTAGTTGGTCCTCCGTCCATATATATTCCACCGAGATATCCTCTTTCTCAACATGATCTCGGATGAAATAATGACAAATATCAATGTGCTTCGTCCGGGAATGTAGAACTAGATTCTTCAAAATTCAAACTACACTGTTGTTATCAGAGTAAATAGGTACACATCCAGTTTCTATCCCATAATCCTTGAGCTTCTGCTTTAACAAAGCAATTGAGCACAACAGCTAGAAATTGCAATGTATTCATCCCCAGTGGTTGACGTAGCCACTGAATGTTGCTTCCTGTTGAACCAACTGATCAGTTTATGTCCTAAAAATTGACAAGTTCCACTTGTTCTCTTCCGATCGATTCTATAGCCTCCAAAATCTGAATCTTAGAATCCATTAAGCATGATTCCATCAGTTTTGGGATAACAAATACCTAAAGACTCAGTCTTCTTCAGATATCTCACGATCCTCTTTGCTGCTTCCACGTGGGACTTCTTAGGATTCGCCTGGAATCTTGCGCACACTCCCACAACATAAGAGATGTCGGGTTTACTGGCAGTTAGATACAATAATGACCCAATGATCCCTTAATAAGCAGTTGGATTGATTGATTCTCCTTCTTTATCAAGAGTGATCTGAAAACTGGTACTCATGGAAATTCTTAAGGAATTGCCTTCTCTGGGGACAGAATTTGTTGATCAAATCTTGAGTATATTTCTTCTGACTTAAGAATCCCTTCATCAGACTGATCAACTAGCAATACAAGAAAATATGTCATTTTTCCCATCACACGCATTTGAAATTTATTTTGCATCAACTGGGCAAACTTCTCACATAGCTTAGAGTTCTTGCTGCCGAAGATAATGTCATCTACATAAATTTTGACAAGAAAAATGTCCTCACCATCTTTTATCTTGAGTAAAGTTCGGTTTTTCGCCAATTTCCCAAGTCCATTCTTGAGCAGAAACTGTGAGACAGTTTCATACCATGCTCTAGGAGCTTGCTTTAGTCCATACAAGGCTTTCCTTAGCTTGTAGACTTGGTTTTCTTGCTCGAAACCTAGGGGTTGTTCGACGTAGACCTCTTCCTTCAATCATCATTAAGGAAGGCACTCTTCACATCCATTTGAAGGACTGTGAAGTTGTGATAGGCTGCATAAGCCAAGAATAGACGAATGGCATTCAGCATGGCAACTGGTGTGAACGTTTCATCGAAGTCTATGCCTTCACATTGAGTGTAACCCTTTGCAACCAATCTAGCTTTGTTTCGAACCATGGTGCCGATCTCGTCTCTTTTGTTCTTGAAGACCTATTTGGTGCCAATCACAAATTGATGTGTTGGCCTATCTACCATGTACCACACATTGTTGCGAGTGAACTCTCCTAGTTCCTCTTGCATTACATTAATTCAATCCGTTCATTGAGGAGCTTCATCGATCTTCACAGGTTCAATTTGGGATACGAAGCAAGACATCAATGCAGTGCCTTTTTCTTGTTTGAAAAGGATTTCCCACATCATCTCGAACAACTTCTATAGGATGATCTCTTAGCCAACTGGGCTTCTTCACAAGTACGGTTTCAACGGGATCAATTGGAGTCTCAGAAGCTGCTGAGGGGTTCTTGGTGAGATGATTCACCTTCATGCTCTGAAATTGGATTCTCCACAGCAACTGGCTGGTCAGTTGGGGTTGCTTCCTAAACTGCTTCAGGAATGACCTCCTTGGCTTCATGTTGCTCTACCTCCAAAACTATTGCATTGGATTCAGGGGGCTTCTCTTCGTTTTGATCTTCATATGAACTTTAAGGCCTCAGGAATGATATTAGCATCATTGGCCCTCTCAAATATTTGCGGTTCAGCTGAGGCAATAGGAGTCATAGTAATATCATTCATAGATCTAGTCAGAGGAACTGTTCGATTATGATCAAGATAAGTTTTAGGTTCCTCATTGACATCCTTGATCTCTTGATTTTCGAGACCCAGTTCTTCAAGTGTCCTGCGCACTAGAGTAGCTTCATCAAAAACAACATGACATGTTATCTCCACAAGTTTAGTTGTCTTATTGAATACCCTATATCCCTTATATGAAGGGTATCCATAACCTAGGAACACACCTTCATCAGCCTTAGGGTTGAAGGTATTCAATTTGGACTTCCCATTATTGTTAATATAAATTGGAGAACCAAATGCACGAAGATGAGCTAAATAAGGCTTACGACAATTGTATATCGCGTACGGAGTTTTGTGCAGCTGCGTGTTGAATGCACTTTGTGTGTAGCAAGCTGTCCTCAAGGCTTCTCCCAAAAATCATTTTCCAAGGCCGGTTTCAGCCAACATGGTCCTCACTGCTTCTTTAAGTGTTTTATTCCTTCGCTCAGCAAGGCCATATTATCACTTTTCCCTACTTTCCATTTCGTATCACATATCACTCTCATCTATCTCATTGAGAATAATTCATCACATTCATGACTCCATTCATTTCATTTTGCATCATCATGCTTCACAGTACACAGCATATGACATGCTTTTGATACTTTCTCATGCTATGAATTATGCTTCATAATAATCACATGATTCATTAAATGCATTCGATAAATTTTTTAAAAGTTCAAAAATTTCTAGGAAGTACCTTTGTAACAATGACGGTGTGGGGCGTTGTGGGGGATGTCAAACTTATAACAACCAATATTCCAAATAATCATAAAAGGAGGCTCAAGTAGCCCAATAGCTCAAATATAATATTACTTGTAGCACGAAGCAATCCTCGAATACATTTAGGAATTTATTTCAAATACGCATGCTAGTAATTTAAACGAAGGAACTAAGATTTACAAGGGCATAAGATATGATCCCAAGGAATAAAGAATTCAAATAATGACATGCTAAGATTTCAAATAAAGGGTCTCATTCGCTAAAGATTAAGCGTGCTTTCAAATAATAGCATGATTTGGAAACTAGATATTACATTGAAGCAACAATTTCTATCACGGAGTATCAAACAATTTTGAATAGACAAGCGGTAGCATGCTTGGCCAAAGAAGATATGTTTCAATTGAGCTGCAACAAAAGATATGGTTCAATTCACATGATGGATCAAGGAAATCATATTAGTAAGTAAATGAATCAATCGAATACGGGTAACAAGTACATATTCTTACTTTGGGGAGTCAAGTCAATAACAAATGATAATAAGGTATAATTAAGCATGATTGAAAGAAGGAAACAATTCGGCAATTAAGGACAATTGAAGAAGGTTGATTACACATGCCCAATCAAAAGGGGACGATTTACAACAAGATGTGGTACAATTTTTCACGTTTGAATGAAAGGAGTGTAGGGTTTGAGTGTACAATGGACAACACGAGTTGCCATTATGAATTTCTTGCCAAGGGTCGTTC
>JAPKLW010000343.1:124473-160086 GCA_026898455.1 Plectranthus barbatus | reverse complement strand
GTACAAAACACTTAATCATATATGCTTTCAGTATATAATTCCAACAAGGAGGTATGCTAGCAATAAAGAATAAATAAAGATAGGACACAATTATGCATGCTTGTTTTTCACCATTATTTCATGTAAAGAACAATGGTCAAGAAAACTTAAAATAGTAAATAGGAATGCTTGTTCAAGAAGGACAAGTGTGTAACCAAAAAATCAAATGAGGGTGAAGGCAATTATGAATGCTTGATTCAACAATTTATTCCAAGCAAGAGACAAGAAACAAATAAGCATTGAATAGAATGTAATCATGAAATTCAAGTTGGAAACCTCAAGTATAATGAGGTTCCGGTACAAAGCCATTAAACTTACGCTCTGATACAACCTTCTGTCGCACCCCCAAACCGGTCCTATGCGACAGACCCACGTGCAAACAATGCACGCTAAGGGTTTTAAACAATTTAAAACAATAACATAAATCACGAATAGCATGCTAAGGATATATTCAACTCAATAGGAACCCAAAGTTATCAAGAGAATAGGAAATAAGAAATAACATTCGGCTCACGCTCTATAAATACACAAGAGGGGTTTCAACAAGACTTGCCCTAAAGTAACAATTTCAATGACAAACAAATAATGAATTCTCAAAATAACTTTTCATTTTCAATAAGATCTCACAAATATCTCCACGACCATCCCCTTCACCACAACGCCACCACCATACTTCGTCATCTATCACCTGCATGTGGGGAAAAACACACACAGGGGCTGGGTACGTTGCGTACCCAGTATTGACGGTGTCCCAAAAATAGATTACATATATATTATATGGAAATGCACCGTATCACACATGCATAGCACAAGGGCTTTATTGAAATGAACTTATGAATGCACAAAACAATTTACCTGACAAGGGCATGCCCACTCATTTTATGGTACCAACACAATTATCATTCCTAACAATCACACCACCAACAATTTCATCATATCATCACGTAATTCACATATGGGGTAAGTTGAAAGTGGTCACTCACCATCCATCCGGTAAGGGAATCTGAGTCCTTACCCAATCGGTAATCTTATTACTAACCAGGCTAATGCATTAGACTAACAATTCCATCGGGGTAGCGAATTCCCGATCCAACACAACTTTAATATTATTCATAATCACCACCAACATCAACTACATCAATATCAATTGCAAAAGTGCCTAAATATTTATACGGTGCCCCATAGTCCAAAACAAAAACATTTTTATTTACATTTGAAAACATTTGCAAAGATATTTTATAGGATAAAGTAGTGCCACCTTAATTTTGAAGAGGTGTTTGGTTCACTTGGTGCCACTAGTTGACGCTTCCTTTTAACAATCACCAACACCTAGATTATTTAATATTTAATTACTATGTGTGCTCATTTTTCTTTATGCATGCTACACATGTATAATCAATTCATCTAATTCATTTAACGTGCTTCATTTAATACTTCAATCATAAATTCACAATATTAACATTTTATCTTATTTATCACTAACTGTATGCTTGCACAATCATTGTCTACATGACCATGCTCATATGTTCATTTACAAACTTATCCTAGTGATGCAATAGTTTTGATCTAAAAATCATGTTAATGCCCTAATTCTAAATGTAAATGAGTGATCAATACATAATGCAATATGTTTTAAAAACATTCTTAAGTTGAGAAAATATGTTACTAGATTTGAAAAAAAAAACATATGAATGCAAGTAATTGATTTTATGATATGTACTTAGTGAAATTTTCTAGTCATGTATCTAAAATGTGGTGTTTTTTTCAAAATGGCATGATTGAAATGTACAGAAAAGTTTGGTATCAAATTTTGTATACTAAAACAAGATTTTAAACTAAACATGGTCCAATTGACGGTTTGTGTAAGTCATTTTTCGTTTGAATGTTACGGGCTGGGGGAGAATGCATTTCCTGGGGGTTTTGCTACGGGCTGAAACAGGGTTGCAGTCTTTAAAAATCAATTGTGATCACACTACTCGTGATAATGACTCTAAATTTAATATAAAGACTCTATAATGACTTAAAAACCTAAATAGATAATTTGGGAATTTTCTGATAAGCCTAAGTGTAGTTTCATAATCGGTTAATGACATACGACACAGAAAGACACATTTTATTACAGAGACCATAACATTCGAAACACATGACATTTTTACATGAAACCAAAGCCAGAATCTTTATAACACATTCACATACAATATATTTAAAATTCAGCTTAATGGGGAATCATTTGACAGATCTAATACTAGAGGCATTTGGAGGTATAATTCTGCCAACTTTTCCAACTATTAGATTTTAACAAAAACTAAGATGTGTCTTTCCCTATTTTTTATTTACTCAATGTTTTAGATATGGAAATAAAACTCAGCACACATGATCAATTGTAGCTGAAGGTGGGAAATTATTTCTATGAGGGAATAAAATCGTTAAGGCCAAAAATTACGCATTAATGGACAAAAATACTAATTCCTAAATTCGCCTTAGAATTAAATTTCGTCCCAAAATCGGTTGCTCAATGATAATCTCGAGCTTCTAACTTGATTTCTATCGCAAAATAATTTTGTCAAAAGCGTCTCGATTTATAAAAAATAATAAATGACAATAATGCGATTAATATTTATTTTTCATAATATAGCTCATCTCATGGCATCATTATTTTATGCTTGGCCAATGTTATTTAATTTTCCTCTTGAAATTTTAAATATATTACTTTCGAAACCTTTTTATCATTCTTGGAACTTAGCTTGTAAAATCGGTTTGTTAATTATTTGAATGCGCTTCATGAGTAGCAAATAACTGATATGTTGAACTTAATTCGAAGCCCTCAGAAACAAAATTTACGGAGTGTTATAGATTTATAATATGTGATTTATAAATGTCAATAGTTAATCTGTTCACGATCTCATGGCCAATAAACTATCTTGTATAATTCATAATTTCATCCCATCACCAAATAATATAATATCCATCTTAGGGTAGTTAATCTCGTAGGGGATATACGTCAAGTTGGCATATCGGGATCCAGGATCTATCAAATAAATAAGTCAGCAATCCAAGACGTTGGGAAAATTGTTTAATTCGAAACTTGATCTTATGCATAGGTGAATATATATAAGTTGGCGCCACTAGAGATACATAAAATATTATAAGTCTCCATTATAATTCCATACATATTCAATAAAGCTCGTTCTTATCATTTATTAGTTTTGCCCAAATGTCATAAACTTTTAGTTAGTTATAATTCTTTAAAATTGACTGACTCAGCTCAGTTGATCGTAGAATATATTTAAGAGGTTCAAAGTATTATAATATTTTAGTATTGGTCAACTAAAGACTTGATTATACATAATAATACGAAGAGCAAAAAGAAGGAACTATTTATTTCAACTGAGATCCACAAATTCAAGTCGGCAATTTCAACTGATTTACGTGTAAGATTAACCTCGTCTATTAGTGACTCATGTCAGTTATAAACACACCTCAACTACGTAGCTGATAGAAGGGCCAACTGACAAATAACGAGGAATTGACACTTGAGAAAAGTCAGATGGAATTCTGAGCAATAGTTCAGCTTGTTAGATTGTAATCTAAAAGTATTATTATTAGTTAATACGATCCTTGCTGGAAGGTCTTGATCACAACCTAGGAACTCTACGGGAAATACGACGTGTTGGGATTATATACTGAAAGCATATATGATTAAGTGTTTTGTACACTGGTCTTCATATATGTTGCCACAACAATACTCGTTGTCTGATAGAACAAACATACAACGAACCATAATATCCTATTATCTCGCCTATAGGGATGATCATATGATGTGTAGGAGATCACAGAGGATCATATGAATCGTTTGACCTAGCGAGATATAAAAAGTATCACAGCTGAGACGGTCCCTGGATAGGCTGTCGGTCTAAGCTGCGACACATCGGTTCATAAGTGGGCTTATCCTAGCTACTTGATGTGTCGGTACATAGTTATGTATTGATGGGATCAACAGTGGGATGTGCCATTCTCATTGACATATGAATGAGCCAGATCCCTAACATACTTCCTATGATCTTAAACCTAACTGAAGGATAAGGGGCACACACAGATTGACCGCACTTTGATTTACCATGGTGGCGAGTCTTACATGTACTCTTATACCCGTATTTTGGGTGTTGGCAATTTGTGTGTGGCCTGCTTAGTCTGGACGTTTAGGTAAGCATATCCGTTTCAGGATGCTGACATTCCCTGAGGAGCTCACAAGTTTCATCATGCTAAACCCTGCAGGTTGAATTATTTAATTCAGGCATAAGTGAAAAAGGGTGAGTTGCATTACTCAGGAAATAAGAGATTAATTAATTGTGGTTGATTGTCATAAGCCAAATTAATTAATGAATGTCTAAAACCTTAAATATGTGGATCATGTTAGTTTTGTGCAACCCGTTCCTAATAACGTGGTAATAAAGGGGCGAGTCAGCATTGTTACCGTGGTGAAGGTTAAAACAATGTTTTATTAATTAATTATGTTTTGGGTTGAACAAGGAAGGATTAATTAATAAAGAGGGCCCACTTTATAATTTGCATCTGATCCCTGGTATGGCCCATTAACTGCTCACAGCCCATTAGGCCTTCTCTCCATCAGATCAAGTTAGACTTTCAGTATAATCAGTAAAAGGGGAGAGAACGGCGGCAGCTGATCCAAGGGAGAAAGTGATCAATTTCTCCAGATCTCGGATCCAACTTGGTAGATAATCCTCACCAGATTTCCAAAGAGCAAGGGAACAGATCAGAAGATCAGATCTGTAGGAACAACTATCCATCGCCGACGTTCTATCTCAGATCTAAGGTTATTTCATCGTTATTGGCTTCGATCTAGATCTGTAGATCAAACGGTGAAATCATGTATTCTCTAATCCATCCTCTGCAATTAATATTTTAGGAGCATGCATAGGATCGCATGATTTATTTGATTGAAATTTGTTCTTGATATCCTAAGAACGATCCTTGGCAAAAATTTAATTAATGACAACTCGTGTTGTCTATCGTAGACTGAAACCCTACAATTGGTATCAGAGGCAGGTTCATGTTCTTAGGCTCTATCTTGGATAAATTGAAATTAAATGAATATGTATGTTCATGGATGGATTTAAATTGTCGTGGATGTTTTTGTTCTCGTGGCCTTCTCGTTTTTGGATCTGTTTTTCACCACGAGAAAATTCGTGGTTAGATTTGATAGGAAATCATGTAATAGATCTAGATCTATTTTTTTGTATTTTCTTTATTTTATTCAAATCTGTAAAAATTGAGATCCGAAAGAACGAGAATTGAAGAACGAAGAACGAAAAAAGCGACATGGATTAGGGTTCAGCCCCTTCTCCCAGCAGATCTCTCCGGCGGCTGCGCCGCCGGCGGCGGCAACCACGGCGGCAGCACAGCAGGAGGGTGGCGGCGGCAGATAGAAACCCTAGGGTTCCTATGTGTGGCTGGGCCGCGCCCCGATTCATTCACTGCTGTGGATGGTTTCCGGCGAGGAGATCCGGTCCGGCGAGTGCACGGGTTGCGCGCTTCAGGCGCGCAACGGTGGTCGTGTCCCGAGGCAGGCAGGGCCGCGCGTGCGTGACGGTTATGGAGTAGCGCAGCCTTTGCTGCGACTACTACTGCTCTGTACGATTCATGCGGGCTCGCTGATGCTGCAGATGGTCTGTGGCGAAGGCGGCCAGATGGCGCGCGGCGGTGGGTGTTGCTGCGTTCGCCGATAAGCGCGGCGGTGGAGGCATCGCAGCCTCTGCTGTGTTCGCTGCTTCTGCGCAGCACCCTCTGGTTCGCCGGTGGCTGGGGCGTCTCGCGACGGTGACCCGATGTGGCAAGGCTGCAGGCGCAGTTGGCGGCTCAGGCTGCGGGTGGTCCGGCCGGCGGCGGCCGGAAAGGTGGCTGGAGCTGAGGGCTGAAGGGTGGCGGCTAGGGTTTAGCTATCCGGGCCGTAGCTCGGGCCTGTCAGCCCGGAGGCGGCCCGCTGTTCTGAAATTAGGGTTTGGTTGCTCATTTTGGGCCAGAAACCCTAATTTGAAGCCCAATTGTTGTTTTGCCAATTCAAATGAGATTTCAAGTCAAACGGAGGCCCAGTTTGAAGATCTGTATTGGAATTGAATCTTGTAATAGTTAGATTTAATTTATTTCAGTTGTAATCGCATCTGAGGGGCCACGAGAATTTATTTGTTTATTTATTTATTCTCGTATTGATGTGATTTATTATGTTCGCACTAGTAAATAATAGGAATGCATGTTTATTTGCTTTAATTATTTACTGTTATAAGCATGTTGCAATTTAATTTTTGAGCATGTTTTATGTGATTTATTTTATGTTTTAAATTGTGTCTATAAATTCCGGGATCATATTAATTTATGATGGAATTTTGGGTGTGACATAAATTATGGCAACATAAAATAATGTGTGCGCATGAAACCTTTAGAATTAAAAATACTAAGCTGGATTTTGGTTCTTTTCTAACCAAGATCATTAGACCTCTACAAATACGACTTCTCATTGTAAGTGGGGCATCTCGAAGCGTAAACGTCTGCTTGGGCAGCTTGCGTTAGAGGTCCCTCACCATTTCCAATGCGATGAGGTTTCCAAATAAAACACTTATTTTAAGATGAGAAGTGGGAGCCTCTGAGCAAACGTCTGCTGGGGCAGCTTGCATTGAGACAACTTTCACTGGTCTCTAAGATTAATCTAAGTGGGATAACAAAGGATGTAAAGGGCATGCGGGATGGGTCGAGTACGTATGCTAAATCGCCTTTTATCATCCGGAGTTAGGATTGTGGTTACTTTGGCTTAGATGTTGCCTGGAGTATCACTCTTTTGAGAGGTCCCTGCTCCGGATAGGTGAACATGGTCTTGAGATCTCCAATATTAATTTCTTTTGCTTAAGATACTTGGCATGTTAAGAAATTAAAGGATCATTTTGGTCTGGTTGAGCGTTTGCTGTAAACGTCTGCTGGGGCAGCTTGCAGTAAATTAGCTTGGGCAATTGGAGGGAACAAATTGCATTGTTTTATCTAAAGGTTATATGCATATTTGTTTCAATTGTTCGTAGTATGTGGTTACTTTAATTCGCTTATTTGTTTTCAGATATGTCTATTATTGCATCACTCATTAATTCAATCGTACACAATTCCTTTACTGGTCCGAATTTTCCTGGATGGAAAAGTGACATTGTCAAGCTCTTGGGTTCATTTGGACATTTGTTTGTTCTGCAAACTCCCTGTCCGAGTTCGCCGACTAATACATCTTCCGATGAGGAGCGTGCACAGTATCACATGTGGATGTGCTCGAATGGCATGGCCAGACAGTATGTCTTGGCTGGTATGTCAGATGCACTGCGTCCTCGTTATAGTGATGTATGGCTTGCGCTTGACATTATGCGACGTCTAGACGTAGCATATGGCGGACTCGATGGACATGCTAGATCCAATCTTATCAAGCGTATTGTAAGACAGAAAATGGGTCAGAGCTATTCGGTACGTGAACATGTGGAATCACGAAATTGACTTGATACTCAACACGTTACCGAAGTCATTTGATGACTTCAGAATCTCTGTTAAGAAAAACAAGAGTGAGTATATTGTTCACAGTCTGCTCAAGGATCTTGTATCAACAGAAGCTTCTTCAGTCTTTTCTGTGAGTCACCCTGATTTGCTTCCGAGTCGAAAGAGTGATGTCATAGAAAAGAGGAATGAAGGAAGCAGTGGGAGCAGACTTGTATTATCGGTTCATTCAGATCTCTTGCTAAAAGTTCTTCGAGATCGTGTCGTAATGACATGAAGAAGAAGAATGGAAAAGGAGAGAACAAAGGAAAGAAAGATAACAAGAAGGACAAATGTTTCAAGTGTGGTAAGAAGGGACACTGGAATGTAAATTGTCCAAGTTTGGTAACTAATGGACAAGGTACGTAATCTTTTGCACTGGTTGTTGAAACATGTTTAGTATCGATTTTCTACCCCTTAGTGGGTAGTGGTAACTGAGGTCACTAATCGTGTTTGCTACACTTTGCAAAGAATCAAGCTTAAGGCTTGAAGATGGCGGGATTACCATCTCCAAGATTGATGCTAGAAGTTGCTACTTCAGATGATGGAGATTTTACTTTGAGTTTATTTTAAAAACTCTGTTTTTAATTCAAGATCTTTTGAAGAGATATTGGTTTTGTTTTGATAAACAATTTTTCATCTATTGTTATGGATTATCAGTTATTCAGATAGAGTTTTTCTATCATGATGAATAACAGTGTTTTCTATTATGGATGATTGTCTCTTCATTACTTGATTACATAAACTGTCAGTGTTCTAAGGTATAATTTAAAGAATCTCTATAGAGATAGGTTACATCAGTCTAAGTAGTTTTAAGTAATTCATGGAATTATGGATTCAATCCAGGTATTCCTAAGAATGGTACTTATGAAAACCACTTGGAGGCAAAAGAAGGTAACCATGGCCTTTTAGTAGGCGATGTATCTCTATAGGTTATTTCGTGTTTGCTCTGGTTTTCTGGTTTGAGTCTACTTTCGCAATTGCCTTAACAGACATTGATATTGTAATCAATTAAGATTTGGATATGTTTATCTAGTTCACTACAAGTCTTAGTCTCTTGCTTTAATCAAGAGGGTTCAAGACTAAGGTAGAGAATAAGTTAAACAAGACCGTAAAAACATTATGGTTCATTCATAATGGTATATCTTAAGTGATGGGGTTGTACAGTATCTGGCAGAGCAAAGGGATTGCATCCCAGTTAACTACACCTATTATTCCTCGATTGGGATAGTGTAGGTAAAACAAAATAAGATTCTTTAAGAGTTTATAAGTTATGCCAGCTTTGCCAAATTTTCGTTTTTGGGAAGAGCGCCAAAAGCAGTTGTATGTTTGCTTAATCTAGTGTCTTCTAAATCAGTTCCATATACCCTAGCAGACCTTGACTCTGTCAAAAGGGCAATGATGGGTAATTCGGCTGTTAAGCTGATATAGGAAACTGATTGGTTAGAAGAAAAGTTTTAAGCTAGTACTGCTTTGTGGGCTATTCCAGGTAAACGAAAAAGATGGTTGCTTTGTGTATCCTAAGTACAAGCAAGTTGTATAGGACGCAACCATGAATCCAAATGTGAGATTGTTCTCTAAGGTTTTAGAGAAGATAATTCAAATCCAGCAGGAAATACCCCGTGGCATATTGAGCATACCTTGGAAGGTGTGGTACCAATTGCACGGTCACCTGTGTAAGGTGGTAAACCACAAATTTATGCACCATTAACTGACAACGTAAAAGGAGCATCGTTGCAGTAGGAGGTTGCCTTAACAGGCTTAATGGTACTTGTTCGTGGAAACAGTCTCTGGACTTGTTCCCAGCTTAACGAACAACATCGTACTCATCCCTTAAAGTGCAACGAAGCTGTTAAGATAAACGATGCGGCTTAATGACGTCAAGTCATGGATTCAGAAATGAATCAGTAAATGTTATGGTCGTGTATCGGGATCAGTGATTGCCAAATAGCTTACCAGCTATAAGTAACTGATTGATATACAAGGAAAGAAATGCTCGAATGGTAACCTAGTATATTCGAATATCTAGGTTAGTGAGTAAGGTATGTTTCACAACCAGACTTTCTCACTGGTTGCAACTGTTAAACCCATTCGAATTATTTTAACCATAATAGCACATATGAATCTAAATATCTGGAAGATAGATGATGTCATCCGTATTTTATAAATGGGTACCTTGATAAAAGGTGACGATATCTGTATGCAACAACCAGATAAGTTATGTGCAAAGCATCATGTCTGGAAAGCCAAGGAAGTTCAAATATGAACTTAATGGTGCTTCAAGGTAATGTAACAGACATTTCGATATTTTTTATCGAGAATGATAGTTTCATGTACCAGTTATGTGTCAGCGGAGGCGTGGTTTTTCTTGCACATTATGTAAATGGTATTTTCACATTCGGAAACGGTGTGGGGATATTGTCAGGCATAAAGGATGGTTATCCGAACAGTTTCAGAAGTAGGACTTATGAGATCTTAGAACATCTTTTGAATTAAAGTCTTGTGTGGTCACAAGAAAATGATGTTCAGGTATCTCGAGTCTCTTAAATTGATTATGTGGTGTATCGTTCATAGCAAGAAAGATTGTTATCCTATATTGTAAATGAACGAAGTTAGATATCTGTTATGCTATAAGCATGTTAAACAGATACCAGTTCAACTCTGGATAGGCACATTGGTTAGTGAATGAGCCCTATGAGTTGAATGACATCGGATATCCAGGAGGATCATATTGAAAGGAAGTTGACCTCTACCTATGCGTTGGCCTTGGAGGAGGAATTATAGGAATTCAACACAGTAGTGTGTTGAGGATTCCGGTATGAAGGCTGAGTTTTTGTCAGCCTCATTAGCTTCGCAAGAAGCAGTATAACTCCGATGCCATCCTCTATAGGTGTGTGTTCTGAGTTTGCCTAATTAAATCACAAGGAATTGTGATTATGTTGGTGCAATGACAAACTCAAAGGAACCCAAGACTCACAAGGTGGTGAAACACATAGGATGTGTGAAATCACATCATATGAGAAATCATGACAAGAGGTGACGTGAATACAGTTGGAGTGATTGACAGTATAGACACACTTAATACTTTGGTAAAGCAATGGTATTATGCTTTAAGTATAAGTGGGAGATTGTTGGGATTATATACTGAAAGCATATATGATTAAGTGCTTTGTACACTGGTCTTCATATATGTTGCCACAACAATACTCGCTGTCTGATAGAACAACCATACAACGAACCATAATATCCTATTATCTCGCCTATAGGGATGATCATATGGTGTGTAGGAGATCACAGAGGATCATATGAATCATTTGACCTAGCGAGATATAAACAGTATCACAGCTAAGACGGTCCCTGGATAGGCTGTCGGTCTAAGCTGCGGCACATCGGTTCATAAGTGGGCTTATCCTAGCTACTTGATGTGTCGGTACATAGTTATGTATTGATGGGATCAACAGTGGGATGTGCCATTCTCATTGACATATGAATGAGCCAGATCCCTAACATACTTCCTATGATCTTAAACCTAACTGAAGGATAAGGGACACACACAGATTGACCGCACTTTGATTTACCATGGTGGGGAGTCTTACATGTACTCTTGTACCCGTATTTTGGGTGTTGGCATTTTGTGTGTGGCCTACTTAGTCTGGACGTTTAGGTAAGCATATCCGTTTAAGGATGGTGACATTCCCTGAGGAGCTCACAAGGTTCATTATGCTAAACCCTGCAGGTTGAATTATTTAATTCAGGCATAAGTGAAAAAGGGTGAGTGGCATTACTCAGGAAATAAGAGATTACTTAATTGTGGCTGATTGTCATAAGCCAAATTAATTAATGAATGTTTAAAACCTTAAATATGTGGATCATGTTAGTTTGGTGCAACCTGTTCCTAATAACGTGGTAATAAAGGGGCGAGTCAACATTGTTACCGTGGTGAAGGTTAAAACAATATTTTATTAATTAATTATGTTCTGGGTTGAACAAGGAAGGATTAATTAATAAAGAGGGCCCACTTTATTATTTGCATTTGATCCCTGGTTTGGCCCATTAACTGCTCACAGCCCATTAGGGTTAGGGTTTCTCAAAACCCTAACACTACATATAGGCCTTCTCTCCATCAGATCAAGTTAGACTTTCAGTATAATCAGTAAAAGGGGAGAGAACGGCGGCGGCTGATCTAAGGGAGAAAGTGATCGATTTCTCCAGATCTCGGATCCAACTTGGTAGATAATCCTCACCAGATTTCCAAGGAGCAAGGGAACAGATCAGAAGATCAGATCTATAGGAACAACTATCCATCGCCGGCGTTCTATCTCAGATCTAAGGTTATTTCATCGTTATTGGCTCCGATCTAGATCTGTTGATCAAACGGTGAAATCAGGTATTCTGTAATCCATCCTCTGCAATTAATATTGTAGGAGCATGCATAGGATCGCATGATTTATTTGATTGAAATTTGTTCTTGATATCCTAAGAACGATCCTTGGCAAGAATTTAATTAATGACAACTCGTGTTGTCTATCGTAGACTGAAACCCTACACGACGCACACAGAAATATAATATAATTGATATGATGGAGATTCATAACAAGGCATAGACATAGGCAACTCAAATCCTAATCTAAAAAGGAGTCTAAAAATTCAATAATACTAAAAGTTTGAATTTTGTTTGTATTTTTTATTCAATCTCTAAACCAAGAAAAAGATATAACGAATAACAGTGGCAAAAGTGGCAATTCAGTGGCTTTCCACTGACCATAAAGTCGCGTGCAAGTGGCGCGCTGTGGTGCTTGTCGGTCCTCAATTCAATGGTCTCGCGCATGAGGCGCACATTGGATCTCTGCAAGGAAGAGTAGACATTAGGCATGGTTGCGGGTCCCGCGGAAGTGACGGTGCTCACCAGGAAAATGAAGCAGCAGGCTCCGACCATTGCTAAAGGTCGAGTGGTGGCAAGGTGTAAGCAGCTCAGTTGCGGGTTCTATGGAAAAAGCAGCCACACGAAGGTGGCGCACGACAGAGGGTTGGAGACGGTGTAGGCCCATGGTTGTGTGTAAGGTAGGCAACATGCGATATTGTAGCCTCACAATGACAACTCACTAAATCCAGAAGCAGCACTCGTAGGTGAGGCAGCTGGACGTGGGCGCTAGTAGCGTGCGGGGTCACTAGCCGGTGGTTGGGGCTGCAGTATAAGAATAATGGTGGCTAGGGTTTGTATTTTAGGATGAAAGAGTGGCGACTGTAATATGTTGGAATATCATGCCCCGATTTATAAACAAGGTATAAATCAAGAATTGAGGCACGTCAGGTGCCAGACATGTATTTCGGATATCAATTAAGTAGAAAAGATCAAGCAATTTAAGATAAAAATCAACACACATATCCCAAGTATAGCAATGAAGATTTAAAATGCCTCATCAAGAAGGGATATTGGCTTCTTGTGTGACCAAAAATTCAGAGTTTTTAAGTTGATAATACTCAAAAGTCTAACAGAAGATAATGAGTTTTAGCATCAGAAAGTTATCAACGAAGTATGTATATGAAGATATATAATTCAACATCTAACAATTATAAAAGATGAATCTTCAGATCCACTCCATCTGCTACCTCGTACTTTGCTCCAAGAGGAGGATTAGACATGGAGAATGATTGAGAAGATAGCTGAGAATAGTTACCATTGGCATAAGGAAAGGAAGGAATTCCGATCGGGGAAGACAATTAGAGAAGCAAATGATATTGAAGGATTGAAAGCTCAAATGACATTTATGCAAGAGAAATTGGAAGAGTTAACTTTTGTCAAAGAGAGAGAAGAGGTCGAGAATTTAGAAGAGGTATTCGCTATGGATCATTATTGGTGAAACCAACAAAGACATGTTATTGAGCCGTACGGAGGTGTGTACCGTTATAGATCATGGAAAAGTTCTTCTCCTTCTACACAACATTATGGTGGCAAGCATAGAAATCCTTTATTAGTAGCAAGGGACATGACAAAAGGATTGAGTGATGAAGTTGAACGGAAGTTTGTAAGGTATGATGGGTTATTTGAGAACATCAAGTCCCAAATCTCCAACATTGCACAACATTGAAGTGCTTCGGAGGAGAGACATGCATTGGGGGAGACTTGTAAGGCTATTACTACTCGGACTGGTTATTCTTATGATGATCCAAAAATGGATGCTCGAGAAGGTGAAAAGAAGGATGGAACCAATAGAACAAAGAAGAAAGTCACATTCTGGGAGGAGATAGAGTTCATTCCAAATGAGGAATAGGAGCCAGAATTGGTGAAAGAGAAACCTAAGGAGACTACAATGGGAATCCCCTAAACAGAATCACCTATGCCATTTCCACAACGGCTTGAGAAGAGTCAGAAGAATAAGAAGTTTACTCGGTTTCTGGAACACAAGAGTAAGATTGAAATCAACCTTCCTTTATTGGAAGTACTTCAAGAGATTTCGGGATATATGAAGATGCTCAAGGAAATGTTTACTCAAAAGAGTAAATATGGAGTTGGAGAATATAAAATGGTAAATCTTTTTTAGGAGTGTAGTGTCGTAATTCAAACGAATATTCCTTTCAAGAGACAAGATTCGGGAAGTTATTCAATTTCGTGTGATATTGGTGACTTGGTACTAACTCGGGCTTTGTGTGATTAGGGGGCAAGCATTAATCTTATGCCTTTGTCTTTGTTCAAAAACTTGGAAATTGATGAGATTAAGTCGACCACCATAACACTCCAAATCGCAGATCATGTTTTGGTGAAAGTTTGTGATTTTATCTTCTCGGTGGATTTTGTGTTTTTCGACATGGAGGATGATGGGGATGTGCCATTAATTTTGGGAAAGCCATTCTTATCCACCGGAGTGGCTTTGTTCGATATGAAAAATGGAGAGTTGACCTTCCAATTTGATGGAGGAAAAATTACATTCTCTTTCTCGGAATCTATGAAGAGAAGTATGGGAGATGATAATGAGGTGAGTTGCAACATGGTAAAATTAGGTCAAGCTACAAGCTATAATATGGGAGAAAACAGAGAGCTATTAGTGGAAGTCTTTCAAGAATCATACTCTTTGGATGCCATTAAAAAAAAAGGAAGATGAAGTTAATGAAGAATTAATAGAGTGTGTAAGAGCATTGGAAACCTTCTCCTCCGAGTCAATGATTAAAAGAGTTCAATTTCTAGAGTTGAGGACAAAAGAAGAATAAGTGGAAGCTAAGAAAAATAAAGACAAGACAAAGAGTGAGGCTCCGGATGTAGAATTGAAGAAATTACCACACCATTTAAAATATGCATTTTTGGAGGATAAAGAGACAATACCGGTGATCATTTCTACTTGTCTTTCGGAGGTTGAGGTTGAGAAGTTGCTACTGGTTCTTAAGATGCATAAGTCGGCAATTGGATGACATATTTTCGACATCAAGGGAATTAGCCCGGCTATTTGCATGCATAATATGCTTATTGTAGAAAATCGCAAACCGGAAAGGCAACATCAAAGGACATTGAATCCTGTGAGACAAGAGGTGGTTAAGAAGGATGTGCTGAAGTTGTTGGATAACAACATTATCTATGAACCAAGTGATAGTGAATAGGTTAGTCCGACACATATGGTGCCAAAGAAAGGAGGATTTGAAAAGGTGGTGAATGATAATGGAGAGGAAGTGATGGAGAGACTGACAATGGTGTGGTCGTTTTTGCATTGATTATCGTGCTTTAAATTTAGCCACTCGAAAAGATCATTTTTCATTACCATTTAATGATCAAATGATTGATCGTCTTCAATGGCATTCACATTATTGTTTCTTGGTTGGCTATTTGGGATACAATCAAATTATGGTGGCACCATAGGATCAACACAAGATGGCATTCACATGCCCCTACAAAATTTTAGCCTATAGAAGGATTCCATTCAGATTGTACAATGCGCTGGCGACGTTTCAAAGGTGTATGATGGTAATTTTTCGTGGTCTCATTGAGGAAATTATGGAGGAATTTATGGGTGATTTTTTAGGTTTTGGTATTTCTTCTGATGAATGTTTGAAAATTTTGAATATTGTACTTGCTAGATGTGAGGAAACGAACCTTGTACTTAATTGGGAGAAGTGTCATTTTTATGGTTCGTGAGGGTATTGTGGTTGGTTATAATATTTCATTTGAAGGTTTAGAAGATGATAAGGCTAATATTGTAGCTATTGAACAATTGCCTATACCTAGGTCGGTTAAAGGTGTTAGGAGTTTTCTAGGGCACGTTTGTTTCTATATGCCGTTCATTCAAGATTTTAAAAAAATTACTAACCATATGTGTTGGGATTGTATACTGAAAGCATATATGATTAAGTGTTTTGTACACTGGTCTTCATATATGTTGCTGCAACGATGCTCGTTGTCTGATGAAATAAACATACAATGAACCATAATATCCTATTGTCTTGCCTATAGGGATGACCATATGATGTGTAGGAGATCACAAAGGATCATATGAGTCGTTAGACCTAGCGAGATATAAACAGTATCACAGCTGAGACAGTCCCTGGATAGGTTGTCGGTCTAAGCTGCGGCACATCGGTTCATAAGTGGGCTTATCCTAGCTACTTGATGTGTCGGTACATGGTTATGTATTGATGGGATCAACAGTGGGATGTGTCATTCTCATTGACATATGAATGAGCCAGATCCCTAACATACTTCCTATGATCTTAAACCTAACTGAAGGATAAGGGGCACACACAGATTGACCACACTTTGATTTACCATGGTGGCGAGTCTTACATGTACTCTTATACCCGTATTTTGGGTGTTGGCAATTTGTGTGTGGCCTGCTTAGTCTGGACGTTTAGGTAAGCATATCCGTTTCAGTGACATTCCCTGAGGAGCTCACAAGGTTCATTATGCTAAACCCTACAGGTTGAATAATTTAATTCAGGCATAAGTGAAAAGGAGTGAGTGGTATTATTCAGGAAATAAGAGATTAATTAAATATGTCTGATTGTCACAAGCCAAATTAATTAATGAATGTCTAAAACCTTAAATATGTGGATCATGTTAGTTTGGTGCAACCCGTTCCTAATAACGTGGTAATAAAGGGGCGAGTCAACATTGTTACCGTGGTGAAGGTTAAAACAATATTTTATTAATTAATTATGTTCTGGGTTGAACAAGGAAGAATTAATTAATAAAGAGGGCTCACTTTATTATTTGCATCTGGTCCCTGGTCTGGCCCATGAACTGCTCAAGCCCATTAGGGTTAGGGTTTCTCAAAACCCTAACACTATATATAGACCTTCTCTCTATCAGATCATTATGAGCTTCAGTATTGAACGAAAATTGAAAGAGACGGCGGGGGCGATCCGGAAGGGAGAAACTGATCGATTTCTTCAGATCTCGGATCCAACTTGGTAGATAATCCTCACCATATTTCCAAGGAGCAAGGGAACAGATATGAAGATCAGATCTGTAGGAACGACTGTCCATCTCCGACATTCAGATTCAGATCCAGATCTACTTCACCGTTATTGGCTCCGATCTAGATCTGTGATCAAACGGTGAAATCAGGTATTCACTAAATCCATCCTCTGCAATTAATTTTGTAGGAGCATGCATAGGATCGCATGGTTTATTTAATTGAAATTTGTTCCTGGTATCCTAAGAACGATCCTTGGCTAGAAATTCATTAATGGCAACTCGTGTTGTCCATCGTAGACTCAAACCCTACACTATGTGTATTTTGCTTTAGAAGGATGTCCCTTTTGTGTTTGATGAATCTTGTGTGTAGGCTTTTGAGACTTTGAGGAAGCTCTTGTCACCGCCACCGTGCTTATAACTCCCAAGTGGGAGGATGAATTTGTTTTGATGTGTGATGCTAGTGATGTTGCTATTGGGGTAGCATTGGGGCAAATGAGAGAGAAGGTGTTTAGGGTCATAGCTTATACAAGTAAGATTTTAAACCCAGCTCAATGCAATTATACGGTGACCGACAAGGAATTGTTGGTCGTGGTTTATGCGTATGATAAGTTTCGTATTTATTTGGTATGGGTTAAGTCAATTGTGTATACAGATCATGCTGCCATTAGGTATTTGTTTAAGAAGCCGAATGCTAAGCCAATATTAATTAGATTGATTTTGTTGTTTCAAGAATTCGACATGGAAGTAAGAGATAGGAAAGGGTGTGGGAATGTGATTGCAGATCATTTATCTAGGTTGGAGGACCCGGTTGAGGGAGATGAGAGTGAAGGTTGCATAAATGAACAATTTCCAGATGAACATATAATGTATGTGGCTTATAATATCCCTTGGTATGCTGATTTTTCTAATTTTCTTGTAACCAGGGTTTTGCCTCCCGATTTAAAACCACATCAAAAAAAAAAGAAATTCCTTAAAGATGTGAGGTTTTATTATTATGAGGAGTTGCATTTGTTTCATCGGTGTGTAGATGGAATCATTCGGAGGTGTGTTCATAATTGAGAATGGAGAAAGATAATCCAAGAGTGTCATGTATCGGCAAGTGGGGGGCATTTTGTCGCCAACCGTATGGCTATGAAGGTAGTCTCTAGTGGATTTTATTGGCCATCTATTTATCGTGATTGCATGAGTTTTGTGAATGCTTGAGATACGTGTAAAAAAACAGGGCCCATAACTTGTATAGTCATGCCTTATAAAATGTTAATTGTAGTGGATCTTTTTAATGTGTGGGGCATTGATTTTATGGGACCTTTTCCTCCATCATTTGGGTATCATTACATTTTACTTGCAATTGATTATGTGTCACGTGGGGTTGAAGTTTGTCCTGCTATTACTAATGATGCTAAAGTGGTTTTGAAATTTTTGCAAGGTATTGTGAAAAGGTTTCGTATTCCTAGGGCTTCGGTGAGTGATGGGGGAAGCCATTTTTGTAATATGTTGTTTGCGAATTTGTTGGCCGGTATGGTGTTAAACATCAGATTACATCGGCTTATCACCCTCAAAAAACAGTCAAACAGAGCTTGCCAATAAGGAGATTAAAGCAATTTCGGAGAAAATCGTGGGGTCCAGGAAGGATTGGTCCAAGCGGCGATCTGATATTTTTTGGGTGTATAGGATGGCTTACAGGACTCTTATTGGGATGTCACCATACCAATTAGTCTTTGGTAAGTCATGTCATCTACCGGTGGAGCTTGAGCATAAGGCTTATTGGGCTCTTATGGTGGTTAATGTGGATTGGAGGTAAGCTCAAGGTGATAGGGTGATGCACTTGAATGAAACGGAGGAGTTTTGGAATGAAGCTTATGAGAATTCAAGGATTTATAAGGAACGTACCAAGAAATTTCTTGATTTGCAAATTAGGGGGAGGACTTTTGCCTCAGGTAATTTGGCACTACTTTTTAATTCTAGGTTGAAGTTGATGCCCGAAAAATTTTGGTCTCGGTGGTTCGGGCCTTTTAAGGTGCATCAAGTGTTTGATAATGGTACTTTGGAATTGATAGGGATAATGGTCTTTTCTTTATGGTAAATGAACATCGTGTGAGGAGGTAATTTGTGAATGATGGGCCTTGTACAGTATTGGATGTTTCTTTGAGATGAGGAGGTATGAGCGTCGAGCTGTTTGACGTTAAACATAGTGCTTGTTGGGAGGCAACCCATCCTTGCTTTAATTCGGTAGTGTTCTTTGTTTTTGTAATCTTATAACGTTTTTCTTGTTATTATTGATTGTTGTGTTTCTTATTTGATAGGGGGATCGCCACAGGACCGAGAGGAGTGATTAAGCACCGTCCACCTATTTGACAAACTTTGTCTCACTTGACTAAGTTTGGCGGATGTGCCGGTTGCTGGTGCTTTGGTTTACTCTTCTCTTCTCCCTACCTTGCATTTATTCTACCAAATTTTATTTAGATAATTTCCCTATCTGTGGATTTGGATATTTGATGACATTTGGATGATTCGATTGGGTTTATTATACTTGATATTGTTGGATTTTGATGATGGATGTTTTATTGGTTTTATCTTGTAATTGATGGAATGTTGATGCGTGGATTCTTTGATTTATTCTCTTTACATTTTTCTGGATGAATGGATTGTGGAATGTTTGGTGGTGCTAGTTGAACATTGTTTGATTTGTTTAGATAATGGATTGTGGAATGTTGGTGGAAAGAGGTTTTGATGTGATAATATAGGATTGAATGTTCACATCTTGTGTAATGAGGAATTGTGGAAGTGTAACTTTGATTTGGTGGAAATGAGCTTATGTTGCAATGAATTATGCTCAATTGGTGGTGTATCTTTGTTTGTGTTTAGTAGGTACAATAAGGCGATGAAGAACGGTTTGATCATGGATGCCGATGGGTAACACATTCAATCGTTTCTCTTGCTATTGTTGGTAGTTGTGTTTGCATTATAGTTGATTTAGGTTGTTTGCATGTTGCATGATTGAGTGTGTGTGATAAACCCAAACTAAACTTGAGATATACTACTGATGAACTAGTGAAGTTTGATTCCTACATGACCCTATGATAGGGCGGAATCATTGAATTGCCAAGGTTTGTGTGTGTTAATGCTTAGGAAAAGTTTGGGGGATGTGTGAAAGAGGGTGAATACGGGTTTGGGAATTGTTTGGTTTGTTTTGGTGAATTTGATCTCGTTTGATGAGGCAAGAAAGAAAAGATGAAAAGAAAAGGTGCTAGTTATGAAAAATGAGTACCAACGAAAAAAAAAATGAGAAAAGATTGATGAAATGAAAGAAAAAAAAAAAGAGAAAAAGTGAAACATGCAAGAGCATGAGCAAAAAGAAAGGAAAGAAGAGAAAAGAAAAGTGAAAATGAAAAGAAAAGAATGAAAAGTCAAATAATCCTCAGGATTGGGTGTTTGGAGGAAATGATTTGGGGTTTTGGGAATTTGAGGAGTTTAGTCACTTTGGCTAAAACCACCTACCTTTTAGACAACCACGTTATAGCCAAAACAAAGACCTTTTGGATTCTAGAATCTAGCTCGTTGTAGTATAGTGGTGAGATAGGATGCAAGCCTATGGAAATAGAACTTGATATCTCGTGTTTGAGTGAATGGTCCCTAAACACGAGAGGGAGTGAATTTCATTTCTTATATTTATCTTGTTGAGAGGTTTGAGTGATGCACAAATTTAGGTGATAATCTTGTTTTATTGAGCCATGTTAAGATAGATATGATGAGCTATAAGATATTGAACTAGGTAGGATGATTTCTTTATTTTATTTTGATTGAGGACAATCAAAGGTTTATGCTTGGGAGATTTTGATATGTGTGTGAAATTTCCTGATAAATTGATAGGTTTGAGTGCTTGATTGTTTTTATTTCACCCACATATCATATGTTTTTTAGTTCATTTTTGTCTCGTTTTTGTGTTTCGTTGTATTGGTGTTTTGTAGGGAATGAATTTAGCATTTTTCATCAAGTTTGGCCCATTTTTGATGAAATATCGACCCCGATCGTGCACAAGCCTTGAAAATATTGACCCGGATGGAGCAGAGGAGTAGCAGGGAGATTTCAGAGCTAAATCTCGGTCCGAACCAGGGTGGGTTCAGCTGATATTTGCCTCTGTAGGGCAGGACCAAACCCTACAGAGCAAGGCTGGGATCTACTCTAAAAAGGCAAATCCTGGTCAAGCTAGTTTTATCCGGGGTGAGATCAAGCTTGTTGTTTTGGCGGTTTCTCAGTTTTGAAGTATCTGGGTCGATCCGATCTCATTCGGGGCCAAATCGAGATCTGGGAACTGAATATAAAAGGTGGAAGAACGAACGGGGAAGGAACTTTTGGCAAAATTGAAGCGGTTACTCTCAACATTCCCACTTCCCACTCTTTCAAAACTTCAACCAAGGTGGATCTCAGGCCAATCCAATCAAATTGGAAGAGAAATGAAGACGAAGGCGTAGATGAAGTCCACATCTACTAAATTGGGGAAATTTCAATCTAGCTTTTCTATTGTAATGTATTTGGTCATATTTTATATTCAATTAAACCGAATCAAAGTTATGTATAGCTAAATCCTTGGGGATGTTGGATTAATGAAGCATTGAATTGTTTGATTGAGCTTGAATTGTATGTTTAACTTCACCTATTTTATTGCACTCACTAGAGTCTTGTTCATCATCACATAGTGTAGGCATTAACCAACTATGTGTGTTCAATGCACCAAAATTGCGGCAAATGCGCGGATTGAGGTGTCATGAGAAGTATAGATGCATATAGGTTTTGATTCAATCCCCATGCAAAGATTGCTTATTGTTCAAGAACCTACGGTCTATTTGGAGTGGGATTAGGTGCTATAACATAATTATTTGCGTATCTAGTTTCATCTAATCTTATCTTGTCGGTGATAAAGGAGTTAGGATGCCTAGGGTAGGTTGATCATCTTTGGGTGAATTAAATGCTTGTTTGCAATATTCAAATCAATCTTATGGATTCAATGTGGATTTCATTCAAGTGTCCTTTGTTACACCATTGTTGAATTTGATACCTTGTGTTTGCTTCACAATTGCAATTGGGTGTGGAAGTGGGAGAGAGTAAGGATAGTAAATTTTGTTATGATGCATGTTATGTTTAAAGCTTTCTTAGTTAGGTAGATTGATTTACTTGTTGCCTAGGATAATTACCACTCAACGACTTAATCGTGCTTAGATACTAAAGCAACTCTTTACTAACTAGTACTCAGCGGGTGAAGTAAAAAGTTCATGGGTTGATAAAAAATATTTTTGTTTACGCACTAGATCATTTGTTGGTTCCTAATCAGAGTCGTGTTAAGCAGCGGAAGACTATTTAACAAATGCAACGGAATATTTCAAGTTATCTTGCACTTAGTATCTTTTAAAATGTTTAGTTTAAAGTTGGACTTAAGATTGTTTCAGATATACACTAGCAACTTGAGGTTGCTAGGTTTTAAATCAATGGTAGAAACAATATAACAGTAACAAAGACACAAGATTTATAGTGGTTTGATCCTTAAGATTTACGTCCACTCCTTAGTCGAACACTGAGAATTTCCACTAAAAAGATATATGAAAGTACAAGGATTCGCCGGTCACTTGTAGCAGGTGGTGAGCTTTCGAGCCAGCCACTACCAAGCTATCCTCCATCACTTTATCTTTTGACAGTTGCAGCTAAGTCAAGGGCGACACCTTCATAAAACTTATCCTTGATGTAATGGAAGCTTTTAAGTTCTTTCTTGAACTCTTCTAGGTGTTTTTGGAAACAGCCCGTCTAAGTCAATCTCTTTTTAGAGATGTGACTGCTGGACGCTTCCTAGGATGGAAGTTATCCCAATGATTGATTCTTGAACAAAGTCAAGGAATCTTTTGTTGAATGCAGTGTCAGATATTCAATGTGTGACACTTTTGTTGAGAGCTTGTAATTCTTCTTGTCTCTTTAATGTGCTCTCAACTGACTGTTGTTTCACTTTGCTTCGCTTGTAAAAGTTATCTCTCAATAATTATCTTTTTCGATTCGTAAAAGCAGTTCTTCTCTCTAGTTTGGACTTCTCTTTTTTATATCTGGAGATTCAAACTTTTTAATCTCCAAACCCGTTAGACACAACGTTCTCTTTGTCCAATAGAGCTGCTACTTTTTCCGTTCTTTCCGGTTTGGTACAGTGCTTTTCACCTACTTTGAGAAAGCTATGTGTCCTTTGTTGTACCCTTTGTTAGAACAGGAGTCTTAGCAGAAGTTGCTGGATATTTCCTTGCTTAGCATTCTTTCGGAGAATGCTTGGAACATTCTGCTAAGTCCTTAGACCTTTTGACTGCTAAGATCTTCTAGCAGTCTATCTTTGTATCCAACTGCTGACTCCTCAGCAGTTGCGTATTCAACACTTTGAGTCATGATTCCTGATTGCTACAACTTCTAGTAATCTCCTGAGTATTAGTGAATGCTAACTCCTTCAGCATTTTGCTATCTTTTTTACTTCTGACTGCTGAGCAAGTATTCCTAGCAGTCTTTTCTTTCAGCATATGACTATCAACTCCTTAACAGTCCTTCTTCTCAGCACTTGACTACTACCTCCTTAGCAGTCATTTCTGTGTGCTGATGTCTCTAGCAGCCAACATCTTCCTAACTGCTGAGAACATTCCTAGCATCCAGAATCTTCTGAAGTTGTTTGGAATGTGATTTCCTTCGTTTCAATTGTGTAATCCTTCAGCAATCTCCCACAAGCACTTCTAATCTGTTACAACTCGATATATAGCCTAAACAGGACTTTACAAATGAGTTGCTAGACTATTCTAGAATTCAGCAATGATCCACCAAAATAACTAAGGCTTTCATTCAACAAAACCTTTACAATTTGATCTAAAGGAAGATTTACAACATAAATCCAGGAATAATTCCCAACAATTTCCCTCTTTTTGGTGCAATCAAAGCCTAATAGCAATTGTTGAATCTACGAAGGAAAAATTTCTGAGTTTACAAGAAATTCTAATACAAGTATCAGATCTAGTCTAGCCATCTAACTCAAAATTTAACCAACTTAATCCTAGCAAAGATTGGTTTCAATAAATTCCACCTCAACAAAAGCTGGGAAATAATGTCGATTAAGAACAAGTAAATGCTTCTTATGAATATGCTAGAGAATCTAGCACCCAATCAAACAACAAGCATTTACCACCAATCAAAAGAAAGATATCTCATCACACACATTCATACGACAATCCACATGCAATTTTGTTGAATTCACGGATAGTGTATATCAACTAAGACATGCAAAAAGTCAGAAGTGGACAATGAGTAGTTGTCTAATTTTGATTCAGTTTCATATATGATTTGAAAGTTACAAGTACAAAGAAACTGATAAAGCAAAAAGTTTGCAGAAGCTTGCTAACATATTTAAATTTAGCTTCAGGAGTCAGGAGCTGGCTTCTTATCATATTCATCAAATTTTCCCATCGCCATCTGCACAAATTTGTCATAATACGACGCCTTGTTTGCCTCTCTCTCAGCAGCCTCCCTCTCTAACTTCTTAGCAAGCTTTTCATTCTCCATCTCAAGCTTCCTGAGCTTGAGTTCTATTTCCTTTTTCGACAATTCTTCCTCAGCTAACCTTCTTTCTTCCTCCTAGCAGCCTCAGCAATTCTTCTTTCTTCCCCCTCTTTGATCGACACTAAAAAGGTTGAGGAGAAATAATTAACACGTGACACCAACTGCTGCTGAGATTCTGCCACTTCTACCTTCATAACTTCCATGTGTTGCTTCACTCCAGACACTTCTCCTTTTACTTCTGTTACTTTGTCTCTTACTTCAGACACTTCACTTCTCACATCCGCCACTTCTTTACTCACATCAGCAACCTCCATAGCCACTTGTTCAGTAATGGCTATGGGAATGATAGTAGACAGGGCATTTTGAAGAGCAAATTGGACAGCAGTATCAACATAGGAGTGAAAATCATTGGAACTTACACGCATGGCATGTAACGAAGAATTTGCTAGCACTAACTCTCGTCTCTCAGCAGACTCATGAGTTTCTGCAAGTGTCTCAGCAGCGATATCGACCTTCTGCTGTACAGCTACTCCCATTCCTATATCAACTTCTCCTTGTGCCTCCATTTACTTAGCTTCTTCCTCTATTCGCTCATCCTCCTCCATTCTCCAAGCCTCCTCCTAAGCCTTTGCAAGTTCGGCTGCCCTTGCTTCTTCTACTTCAGCAGCTTGCAAAGCCTTTATCACTTCCAAGATTTCATCCACCTGAAAATGTACAAGCATTTTCTCCTCGGTGTTACGATATACAATCAACTCGCGGCTCTTGTGCTTTTCCAATTCTTCCTGCTCTAGATCAGCAGCCAACTTAGCCAACAACCTCTCTGTCTTCTTAGCCTCATATTTGACCTGTCGCCGTCTATATTCAGCAGCAACCTTGGCTTGGCGCTTAGAAAGCTGAATTCGAGCATCAGAGTTGCCATCTGGAGCAAAATTGGATTTGGGTAGTGATTGGGAGTTGGAGAGCATGCGATGGATGCGAATCGCCTAAAGTCGAGCCATGACTTGCTTATCTGTGAACTGCTTGGTGCAAGGTGCCTGATCTATCCAATCATTCGCCCACTTCTCTTCTTTGTACCAACAGTTAAGGCCCCTCCTGGCCATTAACAACATTCTCTCTTCGAAGAACAGTTCGTGCATGATATAGACATACATCTTCCATCTCCTCAGCTCACTTCCTAAAACCTTTCCTTCTTTGGTGTCCTCCTCCAATTCCACAGAAAATATAGAGGCAATATCTCTCTCGACCTCAGCATATACAAAATCTTCAATTTCAGAAGACCATTGAAAAAGGTCTGAGTTTACCTCTTCGTCAATGGAGACCGGAGTATTCCATTGTGCTATTCTCCTGGACTTGAATCTTCTTCCAGGAAGTCCATTAAAGGGAACTCTCAGCGCCTGGTTGATTCCTGTTGGGACCTTTCAGAGAAATCTTGCATCAAATACATCATCTGACTCTCCATCTGAATCAGAGTCTAAATAGCATGTGGTTATAAAGCTTTGGTCTTCGTCCTCCTCTTGCATCTGTTCAGCAGTTGAAGGAATGTCAATGCTAGGCCTCTCCTCAGCATGCGGACCCTCAGCTCCACCATCAGCAATGCTAGCCTCCTGCTCAGCATTCAATCCCGAGCCAGAACTCCCAGCATTCACAACTCTCAATGGCCGTCCCTCAGTAGGTTGCTAAAAACCGGAATGCTGTCTTCCTTAAGATTGAACACTACTGCTACCACCATGCACAGCAGTAGACACCCTAATGAAAACCCCTCCTTGGCTTTGAGGACACTCTAAAGAGTCAAACACTCCTGTCCTCAGCAATTTGCTAAAGTCCTTATCGGACATAGCATCCTTATCCAGCAGAGTGGTGGGAACTTCTGTAGTTTGCTTCCCTTTCTATAACTTAGCAGCCTCCCTAGCTTCATGCTCTTCAACAGCTTCTTCGCCTGCTCAAAATTCCTATCTTTCGCCTCAAAGGTTATCCTCTCCATCTCCTTCATGTATTCCCTCCTCTCCTGCTCCTTCTTGTTTCTCTTCCTCTTTCTAGCATTCTCCCTTATAACTTTTAAGCGTTTAGAGAGTGGCTGAGCCGAGAGTGGACTTACTTTCTCTGGTTCCTCAGCAGATGTGATTTTTTCAGAGGATTTGATAAGTTTCCTTCGCTTCTTCTTCTTCTCAGGTTTAGAAACATTTGATCTATTCCTCTTAGGTATCTCAGCAGGAAGCTGACCCAATCTCTCAACAGGAAGCTCTCCTAGCTTCTCAATATCGGCAAGGTCTTGGAAGCACCTTTCTGTCTCAGCTGCTTTCCTTGCAGCAGCAATCTCTTCAGGAGTTAAAAAGATTACATGCCCAACTGTTGAGTGGCTAATGTTGCTGGATCAACATCATCTTCAGACGTGGGTTCTGTGGGCTCTACATTTGATTTGCCTTCTAGAACACATGGGCAAGAGTTATCCACAGGAGCCGGTCTCTTCTCAGTTTGCGGAATGTAATCAATATGAGATAGTGGCTCACCCTTGTCGAGTTTTCATTTGTGGAAGTAAGTCTCAATAAACTTGCTGACCTTCAGCCCGAAGTTTACGTTGGAAGAGAAGGTCCCCTCCTCCTTAATTCTCATGTTCTTTTTTGCATGATACAACCATCGCTCGAAGAAGAACTCAGCCCAGTTCCTTTGAATTCCATCTACCAATGCCATCATCACGGCATACTTTTTTGCAGAAAGTTCAGAGTACGACCCAGTGTCGCACTAGAATATCTTGATCACAAGATCAGCAAAGAGTCTGTAATCCTCCTGAAATTGATTGATTGGTGTTGCCACCTTCTTAGTGATCTCCTTCTCTAGACGATCTTTCTTCAAGTTAGGCTTCTTCCACGGCTTCCACCTAGCCTCTATTTCGTCTGTTTTTGTGACTTCATATCTTACAATATGTGGGTTTGAGCTGCGAAGCCCAAACTTCTTCACAAGTATCTCAGCACTCACCGTTATGATTGTTCCAAAAACAGAAGTCTTGAAAGACTTGAGATCTTCTGCTACAACCTCCCTTGCATAGAACTCAGGGACCATGTGATGTCGGAACCTGATAGGTTCGGCAGACAAGTATGCAACCACCTTTTCCTTCGCCAAGGTGTCCATCACCCAATTCAAAAAATTGGGAACAACAAGAGGCGTATAAAGAATCCGGTCCTTCATGACCTGACCGACACTCTTCTGAGCATTCAAAAGACCAGATTGCTCCTTCTTCTTTGCTAGTGTTACCAGATGAGCGTATGGAATTTCATCTTCGACCTCTTCCTTCTTAATAATCCGAGTAAAAGTGGGTGCATGCCTTTCGTGAAGTGGCATGGCATCGATAGGAGCTTGGTCTATCCTTAGGGGGCTCTCAGGGGGTGAATCAGACATTTGGGTATGAGCGGGGGATTCAGGGTTAAGAGAATTTGAGAGTTTGGATGCTTGAATGCTTAAAATTCTAGGGATACAAATTGCAGAAGGTTTAAAAAATTTGATGAAGTGAGGTTTCTGTACCCTCTAAGTAATTGATCCGATGGTTGGAGGAATCACCGCTTCAAATCAATCGACGGTTGGAATTCAGAGATGCTTCATATGGTATCCCACGCCCCTATGGACTTGAGTGTTTGGGCCGTGTCGTCTCCTAGTTTGTCGCCGCCTGTTGCATGTATTAATGCATCGTGTACAACACATTTATTGAATTTGAAATTCAAAATATTCCCGCTTTGACTTTTCAAGAAAGTTGGAGATTGCTGAGAGCTTGGACTTAGCAATCAACAAGCAGTGGGATCCTTAGCAATCATATGAACTGCTGAGAGCTTGGACTCAACATTCAAATTCTAGCATCCACAAATTGACTGCTGAGAGCTTGGACTCAACATTCATTTTCTAGCAACCGTCTGTACCACTTATTGAATATTATAACTTAGCATTTTGATGAAATGCTGAGAGCTTGGGCTCAGCATTCAATCTCTAGAAAACTTCTGATCATCTTGTTATAATATCACACTACTTAGGAACTGCTGGGAGCTTGGACTCAGCATTTATTTACTTTTTGCTTAGCAACCGTATCTCAACAGCAATATTCAGCACCTTAAAAACGTAAGTTTGGATATGTTTTTCTCCATCTTTTATGACAATAACAAGAAATCCAAGAAAACTAAAAATCCAGAAAGAATGAGAGTTTGAACTCATTCATCCACAGCTTCTTTTAACTCCATGAGGCCCAACTTCAGACATAGTTCTTTGAATCTGGCCTCAGCAACCGGTTTGGTGAAGATGTCTGCAAGCTGATCTTGTGTGCATATATATTGAACATCAATATTATTTTTCTCTTGATGGTCTCTTATGAAATGATGTCGAATATCGATGTGCTTTGTCCTGGAGTGATGAACAGGATTCTTCGAGATGCACCTAGCATTGTTGTTGTCGCAGTAGATTGACACGGATTTTGAAGGAATGTCATAATCTTGTAGTTGCTGCCAAATCCACAATACTTGAGCACAACAACTTGCGGCTGATACATAGTCATCTTCTGTTGTAGAAGTCACCACTGAGTGTTGCTTCTTGCTAAACCAGGTTGTAGAAGTCACCACTGAAGGTGCCACTTGTGCTTTTCCAATCGGTCTTACATCCTCCAAAGTCTGAGTCTGAATATCCGCTGAGTGCTAGCCCATCAGACCTTGGATACCAAATTCCGAGACTATTGGTGCACTTGAGGTATTGGATTATCCGCTTAGCAGTCTCCAGATGCAATTTTTTGGGATTTGCTTAAAATCTCGCACAAACTCCTATAGCATAGGAAATATCTGGCCTGCTAGCTGTTAGATAAAGCAAAGAACTGATAATACCTCTATAAGCATAGGATTCACAGCTTCCACTCCTTCATCAAGGGCAATTTGGCAGCTCGTGCTCATAGGAATCCTTATGCTCTTTGTCTTTTCTGAACAATACTTAGCAATGAGATCTCTTGTGTATTTCCTCTGATGTATAAAGATCCCTTCACTTGATTGCTGAACTTGTAGTCCGAGAAAGTAAGACATCTTTCCCATCATACTCATCTGGAAGTTACTCTCCATTAGCTCAGAAAACTTGTCACACAAGGTTAAATTCTTGGAGCCAAAAATAATGTCATCGACATATATTTCCACAAGTAATATACTTCCTTCATCCTTAATTCGAAAGAGAGTTTGATCAATCTTCCCTTTCTTGAAACCATTGTCCTGCTTCAAACCATATAAGGCTTTCCTGAGCCTATAGACTTGGTTTCCTTATTCGAAGCCCGGTGGTTGCTCAACATATACCTCTTCCTTGAGCTCACCGTTAAGAAAAACACTTTTCACGTCCATCTACAGGACTGAAAATTTATTATGAGCAGCATATGCGAGAAATAACCTTATTGCTTCCATTCGGGCTACTGGAGCAAATGTTTCATCATAATCGATTCCCTCGCATTGTATATATCCTTTGGCAACTAGACGGACTTTATTTCTGATGACCACTCCTAATTCATCCTTCTTATTCTTGAAGACCCACTTCGTTCCAATGACGTTTTGATGCTTGATTGCGCGTGAATTCAGCTAGCTCCTCCTGCATAACATTCACCCAATCTGTAGATTGTAATGCATCTTAAATCTTTGTAGGTTCTTCATGTGATATGTAGCATGCTAGCATTGCATTTCCTTGTCTCGTCCTTATTGGATCGTTGATGTCATCAATGATAGCATCTAGAGGATGATCATGTAGCCATCTTGGTTTTGGGTTGCTTGGTGCTGGGGTTTCAATGCTTGCATCGTCTGCTAGATCATTTTCCTCAGCAATCACCTGAGGTTCAGCATTTTGTAACTCAGCTTTCTGAATCTCAGCCTCTTGAATCTTAACATTCTCCTGAGGTTCATTATTGATATCCAAATGCTCAGCATCGTCCTTGGCAATGTCCTCAGCAGCGCCCAATCCTTCTTCAGCATCTCGTGCTGGATTTGGGATTTCTTCATCATCTTCATCAATTGATCCCATAATTTCCAAATTATAATTTATAGAAATTTGTTTGGAGGCCTCAGCATGGTCGTTAGCATCACTGGTCGTTTCAGCAGTTTGGTCACCTGCTTAGTGCGTCTGTGTTGTATTACAATCATTCATCAACTTAGTCGAATAAATCTGCATATTTTTGAAAGAATTCAAGCTAGATTGTCATCCTTTTGCTCTCTTATAATCCTGCGCACTAAAGTAGACTCATCAAAAATAACATTGCATGTTATTTCCACAACTTGAGTCGTCTTGTTTAACACTCTATAACCTTTGTGAGAAGGATGTACATATCCAAGGTGAGAAGGATGTACATATCCAAGGAACACACCTTCATCAGACTTGGGCAAGAAAGTATTAAGCTTCGACTTCCCGTTGTTATGAATATAACATGTCGAACCAAAAGCACGAAGAAGAGTTAGAGAAGGCTTACGACCATTATACACTTTGTATGGAGTTTTGTTGAATCTTCCATTAATCGCGCTCCTGTTTTGAGTGTAGCAGGCATTCATGACTGCTTCGGCCCAAAACTTCCCACTTAGCTCAGAGTCAACTAGCATCGACCGCACAGCTTCTATTAAGGTCCCATTCCTTCTCTCTGCTAGTCCATTCTGTTGGGGAGTTCTAGCAGTGGATTTCTCGTGCCCGTATCTAGCATCGGTGCAAAAATCCATTAGGATGCTGTTACAAAACTCTAACCTATTGTCTGATCTTATCCTCTTAACGGTGACTTCTTTGATGTTTTGCTCCTTTAGTATCAGCTCTGGTAGGATGAGTTTTACTTCATCCTTTGTCCTTAGCAGTCTGACCCACGTAAACCGGGAGAAATCATCAACAACCAAAAGAGTGTAAATATTTTTACTTACAATGGCTGGAGTGACTGGGCCAAATAGATCCATGTTCAATAGCTCAGGGATTCTCTCAGGCGTGGCTCTCTCCGGATTTGTTTTGAAGGATGCCTTTGTTTGCTTCTCTTGCTGGCAAGCATTGCATATGCCTTTGTTTCTGAAGGTCTCCTCAAGCAATCCCACAACAAGTTTGTGCTTGGCTACGTAGTTGATGGTCTTGAAGTTCAAATGAGTCAACCTCTTGTGCCATAGCCAATTTGTTTCTTCCTTGTTGAATGTTACGAAGAAGGAATGTTGTTGGCCACTTTGCCAATTAACAATGTATAGGCCACCCTTGCGGATGCCTCTTAACTTCACTTCACCAGTAGCATTATCAACAATTTCACACCCAGTGTTAATGAAAGAAACATTGTACCCATTTTCGCTCAATTGGCTGATGCTCCGCAGATTTTGTTTGAGGTTGGAGATGAAAGCAACATTGATGATCCTTATTCCATTTTGCTCGATGCATCCTCTCCCAATTACTCTTCCTTTGATATTCGCACCAAATATGATTGTTGGGCTAAAAACTCTTTGAAGTTCTAAAAATAATTCTTCTCGCCCCGTCATGTGTGCTGAGCAATCACAATCTAGGATCCACTCATTTGACATGCTTTATATCTTAGCTCTTGGACCCTGTTCCTGCATAAAATCAACAAGTTTGTTTAGGTACCCGCTTAGCATCGGGTCCTGGAGGATTAGCATGGGTCATGATTCCTTTTGGAACCCACATCTTAGTGATCTTCAAGATTTTCTTCTTGATCATTTAGCAACCTTCTCCGCCTTAGTTGGATAAACAAGTTTTGCATAATTCGAACGACGTGGAGTGGTGTGCGTAGCCATCATAGTCCTTTTAAAAGGAAAACGATTGGACTCAGGCCTCACATAGGTGTTCCTCCTATGTGGTGTGAGCAGTTGATACGGTGGTCTTATAGCATGGTATTCAACCTGCTTGCCCCTATTGAAGGTAGGATTTGTTGTCCTAGCATTGGATTCACAATGATCAGCATTCATCCTAGACACTGCTGAGTGTGGCTTAGCATGCATTCTCTGGGTCCTCTCCTGAGATCCAGGAGATGCATTCTTTTTACGCCAGTCCTTCTGCTTAGCATTTGATGACTCAGCAGTTGTCTTCTCTTTACCTTTTTCTTTAGCATTGAATTTTCCAGCATAATCGAATGTAATCCTTTTCTGCTTAGAAGATTCAGCATTTCCAATCAAAACCTGCTTAGAGGTTTTTCCCACAACTTCAACACATCCAAGCCCCACTCCAGATCTGTCAGAATGATTTCTTTGTTGGCTAACAATGGCATTTAGTACTACTGCCTTTCTAGTTGTGTTAGCACAAATGCAATCCTCATTAGTTTTATTTTTGAAAACTAGATTCTCCTTTTCAATATTTTAAAAGTTTTCAGCAAGTTTGGAGTAATCAACTTTGAGTTTTAAAAATTCCTCACCATCAGACTTTAGTCTTTCGACTTCCTCGATCAGAGATACAACTTTTGTTTTCAGTGATGTGTTTTCTAACACAATATCAACTTTCAAAGCGTACCTTTTTTAAAATTCTAATGAGAGCTTATTGAGATAATCATCCTTGGAATCTAAAGAAGAATCCTCTGATCTATGCATGATAGCTGAATTTGAAATGCTAATAGGGTTTACCTCCTGAGCATCAACTTCTAGAGCCGACTCAGCAATTTTCACATCTTCAGCATCCAGATTATCAACGATATTCGCCATTAGGACCAGCATGGCCTCTTCATCATCCTCTTCTGAGGAGTAATATTCCTCTTCATTGCCAGGAATATTGGGCACTTCTGTCATGGTCAGCAGTGCTCTGGTGACTGCTCTGACAGCTCTCCTCTCAAACCTTTGTTTGAGATGCTCTCTTTCTTCTTTGCGCACCCTAGGACATTCGTGCTTTAGGTGGTCTGGTGAGTTGCATTCAAAGCACGTCATTTGCTTCCTTTCTTCTGGTCGAAAAGATGGTGTGAGCTTAGCTTATTTTATGCTTTTGCATCCAGCATGAGCTTTTGAAGCTTTCTCATTTTCTCTTAAAGCTCACTGATCTTGAGATATTCTTGCCATGAGCTTGAGGTTGAAGCAACCTCCTTTGCTGGTGAAGCTGGTGCAGATCTTTCATTGTTGTGGAAGGGCTTCCTTGGCTTCCATCTTCCAGCATCTTTCTTAGAAAAGTATGCTAAGTCTTCAAAGTTTACAGCGTTTCTTGACAATGTTTGAACCACAAGTGCTTCGTTCTTTTTGGATTGTTCTATGATAAACTCGTGATTTTTAAGTTGAGCGAATACCTCAGATGTAGTCATTTTGCTGAGGTCTCTCTCACTCAAGCTCATCGTTTTCATTTCTCCATTGTCATAGGTCTTTCCCAATTTTCTGAGCTCTCCCAAGATGGTATTGAATCTTTCTTCCATCACTTGAAATGTTTCGCCTGCATGCATTCAGAAAGATTCATATTTGGCAATGGCTACCTGGAGTTTATTTCTTTTCGTTTGTTCTGTCTCCTGTGAAGATGCGCAAACATAGTCCCACATCTCCTTAGCCGTGTCAGAATTTAGTGCTTCATTTGCCATCAATGGAGGCACACAGTCGAGTATCAGCTTCTTTGCTAGATACTCCGGTTGAGCTCTCTTCTTATCCTCTACCATCCATTTGTCGAATTTCTTCTCGACCATTTGTGGTTGCCCCTCATCACGTGGGCCGGCGAAGATATTGGCATGCATTATCTTAATGGGCCCTTTAGCGAGGACGTCCACCATCTCTGGATGTATACTTTGAAGTTAGATGGTGGCTAGTTTTTGCCATAAGTTGAATTTCTCCTTGTTATACTTTGGGAGCGTGTGATTCATCTAGGCAAGCTTGATGTTCCTGAGCTAAACAAAAGAATAGTGCAAGGAAAATATAGATCTGGTCAAAAGCAACTGAGAAGCAGTTAGTCTATTAAGACCTCCAGCTCTGATATCACTTGTTGGTCTCTGATCAGAGTCGTGTTAAGCAGCGGAAGACTATTTAACAAATGCAGCAGAATATTTCAAGTTATCTTGCACTTAGTTCCTTTTAAAATGTTTAGATTAAAGTTGGAGTTAAGATTGTTTCAGATATACACTAGCAACTTGAGGTTGAAAGGTTTTAAATCAATGGTAGAAACAATAAACAGTAAGAAAGACACAGGATTTATAGTGGTTCGATCCTTAAGATCTACGTCCACTCCTCAGTCAAACACTGAGAATTTCCACTAAAAAGATATATAAAGTACAAAGATTTGCCGGTCACTTGTAGCAGGTGGTGAGCTTTCGAGCCAGCCACTACAAAGCTATCCTCCGTCACTTTATCTTTTGACAGCTGCGGCTAAGTCTATGACGACAACTTTGTAAAACTTATCCTCTCGATAATGGAAGCTGTTAAGTTCCTTCCTGAACTCTTCTGTGTGTTTTAGGCAACAACCCGTCTTAATCAATCTTTTTTTAGAGATGTGACTGCTAGATGCTTCCTAGGATGGAAGTTATCCCAATGATTGATTCTTGAACAAAGTCAGGGAATCTCTTCTTCAGTGCAGTGTTAGATATTCAATGTGCGACACTTTTGTTGAGAGCTTGTAATTCTTCTTGCCTTTTTAACGTGCTCTCAACTGACTGCTCTTTTGCTTTGTTTACTTGTAAAAGTTAACTCTCAATAATTATCTTTTTTGAATCGTAGAAGCAGGTCTTCTCTCTTGTTTGGACTTCTCTTTTTTATATCTGGAGATTCAAACTTTTGAATCTCCAGACCCGATAGACACAACGTTCTCTTTTACCAATAGAGCTGCTACTTTTTCCGTCTTTTCTGACTTGGTACTGTGCTTTTCACCTACTTCGAGAAAGCTATGTGTCCTTCGCTGTACCCTTTGTTAGAACGTCGCTTGTCAAAGATTCAACAAATATGTCAGTTTTATGGAGGTCTCAACTCCGAGACCAAAGTCATGATGGATGCATCTTCGGGAGGATCTTTTCTTGACGAAGAAGTGGAAGAAAACATGGTTGAAAATACCTATCAATGGAAAAAGGAAAGAAAGGAGTACCGATCAATGAAAACAATTGGGGAAGCAAACAAGATTGATAGTTTGAA
>JAPKLW010000343.1:0-119330 GCA_026898455.1 Plectranthus barbatus | reverse complement strand
CCTTGGGTGTAAAAATATTATTTGCTCGCTTCTTTTTGCAGTTATCAGGAAGCAAATCAGAGTGACTCACAGAAAAGACTGAAGAAGCTTCTGTTGATACAAGATCCTTTAGCAGACTGTGAACAGTATACAAGATATATTGTCTGGCCATGCCATTCGACCACATCCACATGTGATACTGTGCACACTCCTCATCGGAAGATGTATTAGTCGGCGAACACGGACAAGGAGTTTGCCGAACAAACAAATGTCCAAACGAATCCAAGAGTTTGACAATGTCACTTTTCCATCTAGGAAAATTCGGACCAGTCAAGGAATTGTGAACTATGGAATTAATGAGCGATGCAATAATAGACATATCTGAAAACAAATAAGCGAATTAAAGTAAGCACATACTACGAATAATTGAAACAAATATGCAAAGAACCTTTAGATAAAACAATGCAATTTGTTCCCTCCAATTGCCCAAGCTAATTCACCGCAAGCTACTGAAGTAGACGTTTACGACCAGACCAAAATAGGTCCTTTAATTTCTCTCCATGCCAGGTATCCGCCAGCAAAAGAAATTAATATTGGAGATCTTTAGACCATGTTCACCTATCTTGAGCAGGGATCTCATGCATGAGTTGTGCTCAGGCAACATCTAAGCCAAAATAACCACAATCCTAACTCCGGACATTAAAAAGCGATTCGACATACGTACTAGACCCATGCATCCTGCCCTTAACATCCTTTGTTATCCCATTTAGATTAATCTTAGAGACCAGTGAAAGTTGTCTCAATGCAAGCTACTGAAGTAGACGTTTGCTCAGAGGCTCCCACTTCTCATATTAAACTAAATGTTTTATTTAGAAACCTCATCACATTAGAACTAGTAAATTATTTCGAACGCAAGCTACTAAAGTAGACGTTTACGCTTTGAAATGCATTACTTCTAATGAGAGGCCGTATTTGTGGAGGTCTAATGATCTTGGTTAGAAAAGAACCAAAATCCAGCTTAGTATTTTTAATTCTAAAGGTTCATGCGCACACATTATTTTATGTTGCCATAAATTATGTTACACCCAAAATTCCATCATAAATTAATATGATCCCGGAATTTATAGACACAATTTAAAACATAAAATAAATCACATAAGACATGCTCAAAAATTAAATTGCAACATGCTTATAACTGTAAATAATTAAAGCAAGTAAACATGCTTTCCTATTATTTACTATAGCGCAAATAATAAATCACATCAATACGAGAATAAATAAATAAACAAATAAATTCTCGTGGCCCCTCAGATGCGATTACAACTGAAAATAATTAAATCTAACTATTACAAGATTTAATTGCAATACAGATCTTCAAACTGGGCCTCCGTTGGACTTGAAATCTGATTGTTGCTGAAAAAACAGCGGTTGGGCTTCAATTAGGGTTTCAGGCCCAAAAAGAGCAACTAAACCCTAATTTCATACATGCGGGCTGCCTCCGGGCTGACAGGCCCAAGCCACGGCCCGGGTTTGGAAACCCTAGTTTCCCTTGCACCAGCCACCACCCTAGCAGCCCCAGCCGCCGGCGCCATTTCCGGCCACCGCCTGTAGCCGAGCGCCCAGCCCAGCCATCGCCTGCATCACCCACCACCAGCACGCCTGCGGCCGGCGCAACAGTCCACGCCAGAGCAGCCACCTCGCCATCGACACCAACGCTGCCCACGCCTGTTGCAGCAACTATTTCCAATGTCGGCGACCTAGCGAGGAAAGAGCAGCGGCTGCCGCAGCCATTGCTGCGCAAGACCGCCGCCGCGCGCAATCACGCGCAGCCCATACTGCTCCGCCACCACGACTCCTATCGCGCATGCCTCGTGGACCTCCATTCTCACCGGAAATAAGAGCCCAGTAGCCCAGCCTTGCATCGAAATGCGATGGGGAGAGAGAAGGACAGGCGTGGCCCAGCCACAGGGAAGACTCCCCGCCGTCGCCACCCGCATGCGCCGCCAGCGCGTACAGCAACAGGAGCGCGACCTGTCGCTCCCCCGGCCGGACCTGGGGCTCCCCGGTTCACGAGCAGGAGCTGCGAGATGGGCGCGGCCCAGCCGTAGGGAGGAACCCTGCCGCCGCCGCCGTGGTCTTTCCTTGTTCTTCATTCTTCGAATCTCGTTCATCCGGATCTCAATTTTACAGATTAAAAAAATAGAAAATGAAAAATAGATCTAGATCTATTACATGATTTTCCCTATTAAATCTAACCACGGATTTTCTCGTGGTGAAAAACAGATCCAAAAACGAGAAGGCCACGAGAACAAAAACATCCACGATAATTTAAATCCATCCATGAAAATACATATTTATTTAATCTCGATTTATCCAAGATAGAGCCTAAGAATATGAACCTGGCTCTGATACCAATTGTAGGGTTTGAGTCTACGATGGACAACACGAGTTGCCATTATGAATTTCTTGCCAAGGATCGTTCTTAGGATACCAGGAATAAATTTCAATTAAATAAACCATGCGAACCTATGCATGCTCCTACAAAATTAATTACAGAGGATGGATTAGAGAATACCTGATTTCACCGTTTGATCTACAGATCTAGATCGGAGCCAATAACGGTGAAATAGATCTGGATCTGAATCTGAACACCGACTATGAACAGTTGTTCCTACAGATCTAATCTTCTGATCTGTTCCCTTGCTCCTTGGAAATCAGGTGAGGATTATCTACCAAGTTGAATCCGAGATCTGGAGAAATCGATCAGTTTCTCCCTACAGGATCAGCCGCCGCCCTCTCTCTCAATTATACTAAAAACCCTAGTTTTTCCAACTTAATGATTTGATAGAGAGAAGGCCTATATATAGTGTTAGGGTTTTGAGAAACCCTAACCCTAATGGGCTGTGAGCAATTAATGGGCCAGACCAGGGATCAGATGCAAATAATAAAGTGGGCCCTCTTTATTAATTAATCCTTCCTTGTTCAACCCAGAACATAATTAATTAATAAAACATTGTTTTAACCTTCACCACAGTAACAATGCTGACTCGCCCCTTTATTACCCCGTTATTAGGAACGGGTTGCACCAAACTAACATGATCCACATATTTAAGGTTTTAGACATTCATTAATTAATTTGGCTTATGACAATCAGCCACAATTAATTAATCTCTTATTTCCTGAGTAATGCCACTCACCCCTTTTCACTAATGCCTAAATTAAATAATTCAACCTGCAGGGTTTAGCATAATGAACCTTGTGAGCTCCTTAGGGAATGTCACCATCCTGAAACGGATATGCTTACCTAAACGTCCAGACTAAGCAGGCCACACACAAATTGCTAACACCCAAAATACGGGTTTAAGAGTACATGTAAGACTCGCCACCATGGTAAATCAAAGTGCGGTCAATCTTTGTGTGCCCCTTATCCTTCATTTAGGTTTAAGATCATAGGAAGTATGTTAGGGATCTGGCTCATTCATATGTCAATGAGAATGGCACATCCCACTGTTGATCCCATCAATACATAACCATGTACCGACACATCAAGTAGCTAGGATAAGCCCACTTATGAACCGATATGCCGCAGCTTAGACCGACAGCCTATCCAGGGACCGTCTCAGCTGTGATACTGTTTATATCTCGCTAGGTCAAATGATTCATATGATCCTCTGTGATCTCCTACACACCACATGATCATCCCTATAGGCGAGATAATAGGATATTATGGTTCGTTGTATGTTTGTTTAATCAAATAGCGAGCATTGTTGCAGCAACATATATGAAGACCAGTGTACAAAACACTTAATCATATATGCTTTCAGTATATAATCCCAACAGTGATAAGGAGGAAGTATCTAACTGTACAAAAAAAATTCACATTTTGAGAAGAGAGAGAGTTCATTCTGAGTGAGAAAAAAGAGGTGGAACTGGTGATAGAGAAGCTTAAAGAGACTACAAAGGGATCCTCGATGTCATTTCCGCAATAGTTTGAGAAGAGGTGAAAGAATAAGAAATTTTTTGGTTTCAAACACATGAGCAAGATTCAAATGAATCTCCCTCTGTTGGAAGTGCTTCAAGAGGTGTCGGGATATATGTAGATGCTCGAGGACATGTTTACTCAAAAGAGTAAATATGGAGTAGGGGAGTACGAAACAGTGCATCTATTTGAGGAATGTAGTGCCGTGATTCAAAGAAAGCTGCCTTTTAAGAGACAAGATCCGAGAAGCTTTACAATAGCTTGCACTATTGGTGGCTTGGACGTGACTCGGGCTCTATGTGACTAGAGGGCTTGTAGGAACTGAGTCTACAATAGGCGACATGAATCGCCATTTATTAAAACTCCGGATTTTATTTATGGATATCAAAATAAATATAATGATAAACAGTAAATGCCCTATGCATGCTCCTATTTAATTTAATTCGTAGATTCAAAGGAATACCTGAGACTCCAACGACTGATCTACAGATCTAGATCGATGATGGCCATGAAGATGGTGCAGATCTGGATCTGGAATCGATCAAAGCGATGGTGTTCCTACAGATCTGATCTTCTGATCTGTTCCCTTGCTCGATCTGGAAATCTGGTGAGGATAAGCTACCGGATCTACAGCCGCCCACTCTCTCACAATCTCTCTAGAGTTTCTGATTTGAAACTTCAAAACTTATGTGGGAAAATGAGAGATTCATCTATTTATATAGATCTGAGAATGGGATATTAGGGTTTAATAAACCCTAATGGGCTCTGAGCAGTGTTGGGCCAGACCAGGGATCAAATGCAAATAATAAAGTGGGCCTCCTATTAATTAATTCCATGTTCAACCCAGAACATAATTAATTAATAAACATTAATTCATGCCACCAGACAATTAATGCTGACCTACCCCTATATTACCACGTTATTAGGAACGGGTTGCATTGACTTGGTTAATCTCCATATTTAAGGTTTCAGACATTCAATAATTAATTCAGCGTATGACAATCAGCTGTAATTAATTAATCTCTTATTATTCCTGAGTAGTACCATTAAACCCTTATAGCTTATGCTTGAATCAATGATTCAGCCTGCAGGACTTAGCATAACGAACCTCGTGAGCTTCCCAGGAAATGTCACCATCCTGAAACGGATATGGTTATCTAAATCCAGCCTGAGGAAACCCCACACAAACTGCCATCACCCAAGATGCAGATATACGAGTACATGTAAGACTCTCCACCATAGCAAGTCAAAGTGACAGTCAACCCATGTGTGCCCCTCAGCTTTCTATAGAATTTAGATCCGACCAAGTTACCGAGATCTTTACTCATTCATATGTCAAGTAGAATGGTTCATCTCACTGTTGATCCTATCAATACATTGAGATGTACCGGTCACACAAAGCAGTCAAGATAAATCACTTATGGACTTGTGTGCCGCAGCCTAAACCGACAGCCAAACCAGAAACTGTCTCAGCTGTGATAACTGTTTATATCTCGCTAGGTCGAACAATCTACGATCTTCTGTGATCTCTTACACAGCGTATGATCTCCCTATCGACTAGATAACTGGATGTGTTTGTTTGCATCGTATGATTGTTAATTCAAACAGGAATTGTTTATTGTAAGTCATTAATAATTACCAGTATATCAAACATAATGTTTCCTAATATACCAATCATAATGCTTTTATGTATACAATTCCAACAATCTTCCATTTATACTCAAAGCATTATACCATTACTTTCCAGAGTATAAAATGTGTCTATTCTAATCTACCTATTACATTTGGTCACCAGGTGGCCGGCATCTACCTCAGCCCTAGGCTACGAACATGACCTTCGTATGCCTTCTGAGGTAAGCCCTTTGTAAATGGATCTGCTAGATTATCCTCAATGTTTATCTTATCTATTTGCACATCGCCCCTCGCTACAATTTCTCGTATGATGTGGTACTTTCTCTCTATGTGTTTAGACACCTTGTGAGTTCTTGGTTTCTTAGAGTTTGCTACTGCACCAGCATTATCACGATATACCGTGATAGTCTTTGGCAAACTCAGAACAATATCTAACTTCTTGGCGGTAGTTCTGGAGCCATATTGCTTCTATATAAGCCTCTGAAGCTGCCACATACTCAGATTCCATGGTGGAGTCCGCGATACATTTCTGTCTCGCACTCTTCCATGATACAGCTCCACCTCCCAAGGTGAACACATAGCCTGAGGTCGATCTCTTCTCATCCTGATCCGCCTGGAAATCCAACTCCTTTCTGAGCATTTTGCATGCTAAGACGGACAATCACAGTATCAATATAAGCGGCCTGAGACAAGCTTAACATCCTTTTCTTGCGATCACGCAAGACTTTAATCCCAGTGATGTATCCAGCGTCTCCTAGGTCCTTCATTTGAAACTGTTCGGATAACCATCTCTTTATGTCTGACAACACCTTCACATCGTTGTCGAATAGAAGAATGTCATCTACATAAAGTGCAAGGAATACGACGCTTCCGCTGACGTATAATCGGTACACGAAACTTTCGGTTTCGCACTGTGAAAATCCATAGGATTTAATCACATCATCGAAAAGTTTGTTCCATGACCGTGAAACTTGTTTAAGTCCATACAAGGACTTCTTTAGCTTCCAAACAAGATGCTCTTCACCATCCTTCACATAACCCTCTAGCTGCTGCATATAGATGTCACGACCTTCCTCAAGGTACTCGTTTAAAAACGTGGTTTTAACATCCATCTGCAAGATTTCTAGGTCCATATGTGCTGCTATGGATAGAATAATTCGAATGGATTTGAGCATGGCTACCGGTGAGAAGGTCTCGTTATAGTCAATGCCCTCCTTTTGATTATAACCCTTCGCCACCAACCTGGCTTTAAAAGCCATTATTTCTCCTTTCGAACCTTTCTTCCGTTTGTATACCCATTTGCAACCTATGGCCCGAAAGCCATCTGGTAGCGCAGACTTCTGGTATACATCCATAGAGGTAATTGATTCAATTTCTGAATCCATGGGTTTATGCCATTTTTCAGCATCTTTGTCATTTACTGCTTCGTCGTATGTCCATGGGTCGGTATCATCTAGTCCATCTTCCGGGATCAAGTCCGAAGACTCTCCCACGAACATATACCGCTCGGGTTGGTGAGGTACCCTCCCACTACGATGGAGCACTGGTACTGCGTCAGCAGTTGGCGCAGTTACTTGTGGAACAAATCTTTGCACTGATGACCGTTCAATTGGTTCCATACCTTCGAGAGGTACACTCAATCTGCCACGGGGTTTTCCTAATAAAAGCGCATTATCGTCTCCAATTTCTTGGTGAATGATATAACTTTAGGATTTGTGGTTTTTCACAAACTCGTCCTCTCAGAATCTTGCGTTGGTGCTAACAACAATCTTCTGATCCTCAGGACAGTAGTAATAACCACCATTCGTTTGTCTGGGGTATCCCACAACCAGCATTAGCTCGGACCTGCCTTCTAACTTATCAGATTCCTTCGACAAAACATATGTCGGACTGCCCCACACTCTTATCTTTGACACACTGGGCTTTCGCCCATGCCAGAGTTCCGAGGGTGTTTTAGGAACTGACTTAGAAGGTACCAGGTTCAGCAGATACGTCGCTTTTAGTAACGCGTGGCCCCAAAACGAAACAAGCAAGTTTGCATAACTCATCATAGATCTAACCATTTCAAGAAGAGTCCTATTTCTTCTTTCCGCCACACCATTCTGCTGAGGAGTGCCTGGTGCAGTCCATTGGGATGTAATCCCATGCTTTGATAAAAACTGCAAGAACTCGTCACTGAGATACTCACCACTACGTTCAGATCGTAATGACTTAATGGTCTTGTTTAACTTCTTCTCTACTTCCGCCTTGAATTCCTTAAATTTCTCAAAGCATTCAGACTTATAGTGAAGTAAGTAAACATACCCGTATCTCGAGTATTCGTCAATAAAAGTGACAAAATACTTAAATCCTCCACGAGCTTGCGTGGACATAGGTCCACATAAATCAAAGTGGATCAGTTCCAACACATCACCTGCTCGAGACTGACTTGCCTTGAAAGGCCTGGTCGTCATCTTTCCCTCTATACAAGATTCACAAACTCGATGTGGAACTACCTGGATTGAATCCAACGTTCCATCATCCACGAGTCTCTTGATCCTCTTTAGATTGATGTGACCTAGTCTCAGATGCCATAGATATGTAAGATCCTCATCAGAAGATGAAAACTTTCTATTCTTATGATTAAATGGGTTATATGCAGCATTCACGGAAGATTTATGCAAACAAGTTATGATATAAAGAGAGTCTTTCTGTATCCCACGAAAGATAACACCGTTATTGCCATTGATAGTAACATGACTATAAAAAATAACTGAAAATCCATCATTAATTAAACAGGAAACAGAAATTAGGTTCCGCCGAAAATCCGGCAAATATAAAACATCTCTTAAAATCAAAACATTAGAAGCATTACCCATGGAGATCGTCACCTCGTCATCATTCAGCTGCCTTGTCGGCTTGAATCCCTGCAAAATGTAACAAACATGATCAATAGCTCCAGTATCCACTACCCACGAATGGGTAGAAACAGATGCTAAACATGTTTCCGTTACAAGTGCTAATGACGTACCTTGTCCAACCCGCTTGGTCAGACAATCCTTCTTCCAGTGACCAGTTTTGCCACAACGGAAACACTTGCCCTTCTTCCCCGATGTCACAGTCTTCTTTTTCCCAGAACTTTTGCTTCCAAAGGCTGTCTTCTTGAATTTCTTTCCAATCACCCCTTTAGCACCTTTCGATGAAGCAGGGCGACTACCGGAAGAAACCAAGACTGCCGTTTTAGGTTGCATGATTGATTCAGCCGCCATGAGCTCACTAAGTAACTCATTATGAGTATACTCATTTTTACTCATGACAGCATTCAGCCTAAAGTTCTCAAAAGACTTCGGAAGTGAGTTGAGTATGATATCGACCTGGGCTTCCCCGTCAATACCGCCTCCGTGCAACGTTAGTTTATCCATGAGATGAGTCATGGAAACAACGTGCTCCCTCACTGAGCTACCATCAGTCATTTTACAACTCACGATTTCCCTCATGAGTTTAAATCTGACAGCTCTATCCGATTCCCCATAAGTAACTGTAAGACTATCCATAATCTCAGCCGCTTTGTCATAGTGCTGATGTTGTTGCTGGAGCACCTTAGACATGGTGGTCATCATGTAGCACTTGACTACATTATTAGACTTGACCCACTTGTCATAGAGGTTCCGCTCCACATCAGTTGACTCAGGAGTAGGGACAGCTGGACACGGAGTGTTAAGAATATATTTATGTTCCTCTGCAACTAGGATATAATCAAAGTTGCGCTTCCATTCCAGGAAATTTGGACCAGTTAATTGATTTTGTGCCAAGATATTTATGACATTATTCATAGACATATCTGAAAACAATAATTGATTAAAGTAAGTACATACATGAAGAACATTGAAACAAATATGCATTGTAACCTTTTGATAAACCAATACAATTGTTTCCCCCAATTGCATAGGTGCATCTACTGCAAGCTCCTTTCGAAGACGTTTACAGCAGACCACCTAACCAGACTGCTCTTTGAAAGTTCCAGTCTTTAATTTCAATCCATGCCAGGTATTCGCCAGCAAATGAAATGAATAATCGGAGATAAAACTAAGACCATGTTCAACCTATCTGACCAGGGACATCATTCATGAGTTAGTACTCAGGCCACATCTAAGCATTTGACCACAATTCTAACTCCGGAAGTTAAAAGGATGATTTGTCATACGTACTAGCCCATGACGCATGCCTCTTACAACCTTTGTTATCTCATTTAAAACAATCCTAGAGAACTTATGAACAAATAAAGTAAGCAGGCTACGGTCGTGTAGACGTCTACTCACATCACTGTCCACTTCTCACATGTTTAAATGTTTTATTTAGAAATCTCATCTATTAGAACTTATGAACAAATAAAGCAAGCAGGCTACGGTCTTGTAGACGTCTACTCACTTCACTGCCCACTTCTAATAAGAGACCGCATTGTGGAGGTCTTGTTGATTTTAATTAAAAAATCTTGCGTAGTCTTTTTCTTTCAAAAGGTTCTTACGCACAGATTATTTTATGATCCATAAATTATGTCACATCCAAAATTCGATCATATTTCCCACATGATTCCGAAATTTATAGACATAATTTAATACATCAAATAAATCACATAAAGCATGCTTTGAACAGTAAATAATAAAGCAGTAACATGCTTTCCTATTATTTACTAGTGCGCACATAATAAATCACATCATACTAGAAATTAATTAAATAAACAAATAAAATTTCTCGTGGCCCCTTGATGCAATTACATGGGAAATAAAATAATCTATCTATTACAATGATTTATTTTGATACAGATCTTCAAATGGGCTCCCACTCTTTAACTTGAAATCTGCAATCTTTGGGCTGGAATAAATACAGCAATTTGGGCTAGGAATTTGTGAGCCAGAGTTATCTGGCCCATTAAAATAATTAAATTTTAATCCTGGGCCAACCCACACTAGGGTTTGAACACAACAAATTAGGGTTTCATAAACAAAACCCTAAAATCAGCCTCCCCAGGCCGCCGGGCCCGCAACCCAGCCCGCGTCTGAAACCCTAGCAGCTAGGGTTTAGCCACCGCCCTCTGATGCTTCAGCCAAACCGCCACCGCCTGAACAGTCGCAGCCCAGCGATAGCCACCCTCGCGCAATGCCGCCGGCTGGAGAGACGTCACCGGTCGCGCCAGGGGCCGCCTGAAACTGCTGCAGCCGCGAGGGAGAAAAACGAGCTGCTGCTCGCTGTTTCTGCAAACCGCCTCGCGCCTCCTGTGCGCGGCCCCTGCCGCCTGACACCATCCACGTTCGACGCCTCCCACCACCGTGCGCACCAGCGCACGACTCTCCTACCTACACAACGACCCGCGCTAGCCGGAGCCAGCGCCGCTGCTGGCGAGAGGAAAACAACCGCCGCGCGCGCGGCTGCTGCTGCAGAGAACCGTCGCGTGCCTCCTGCACGGCCACTGCCTGTCAGGCCGATGGGCGACGCCGCCGGCCACCGCCGCGCGACTGCTGCCTATTCTAGACCACCGGAAAACTGTTGCTGCCATGTTTTTGTTCTCTCTTTTTTCATCGGTTACAGATTGAACGAAAATACAAACAGATCTAGTCTATTACATATTTTTCCTATCAATCTAATCGCGGATTTTCTCACGATTTAAAACCAAAAAAAAAACAGAGAGGGGCCACGAGAACTAAAAAAACATCCACGACAATTTAATTCATCCACGATAAATTAAATAACATGCATAAACTGTTTGTCAAATTTATTTTCCGATAGAGCCATAAAATACAAACCTCGCTCTGATACCAATTGTAGGAACTGAGTCTACATTAGGCGACATGAATCGCCATTTATTAAAACTCCGGATTCGATTTATGGATATCAAAATAAATATCATGACAAACAGTAAATGCCCTATGCATGCTCCTATTTAATTTAATTCGTAGATTCAAAGGAATACGTGAGACTCCAACGACGGATCTACAGATCCAGATCGATGATGGCAATGAAGATGGCGCAGATCTGGATCTGGAATCGATCGAAGCGATGGTGTTCCTACAGATCTGATCTTCTGATCTGTTCCCTTGCTCGATCCGAAAATCTGGTGAGGATACGCTACCGGATCTACAGCCGCCCACTCTCTCACAATCTCTCTAGAGTTTCTGATTTGAAACTTCAAAACATATGTGGGAAAATGAGAGATTCATCTATTTATATAGATCTGAGAATGGGCTATTAGGATTTAATAAACCCAAATGGGCTCTAAGCAGTGTTGGGCCAGACTAGTGATCAAATGCAAATAATAAAGTGGGTCTCCTATTAATTAATTATGTTCCTATTAATTAATTCCATGTTCAACCCAGAACATAATTAATTAATAAACATTAATTCATGCCACCAGAGAATTAATGCTGACCTACCCCTTTATTACCACGTTATTAGGAACGGGTTGCATTGACTTGGTGAATCCCCATATTTATGGTTTCAGACATTCATTAATTAATTCAGCGTATGACAATCAGCTATAATTAATTAATCTCTTATTATTCCTGAGTAGTACCACTCAACCCTTATCGCTTATGCTTGAATCAATGATTCAGCCTGCAGGACTTAGCATAACGAACCTCGTGAGCTTCCCAGGGAATGTCACCATCCTAAACAAATATGGTTATCTAAATCCAGCCTGAGGAAACCCCACACAAACTGCCATCACCCAAGATGCAGATATACGAGTACATGTAAGACTCTCCACCATAGCAAGTCAAAGTGACAGTCAACCTATGTGTGCCCCTCAGCTTTCAATAGATTTTAGATCCGACCAAGTTACCGAGATCTTTACTCATTCATATGTCAAGTAGAATGGTTCATCTCACTGTTGATCATATCAATACATTGAGATGTACCGGTCACACAAAGCAGTCAAGATAAACCACTTATGGACTTGTGTGCCGCAGCCTAAACCGACAGCCAAACCAGAAACTATCTCAGCTTAGATAACTGTTTATATCTCGCTAGGTCGAACGATCTATACGATCTTCTGTGATCTCTTACACACCGTATGATCTCCCTATCGACGAGATAATTGGATGTGTTTGTTCGCATCGTATGATTGTTAATTCCGACAGGAGTTGTTTATTGCAAGTCATTAATGATTACCAATATATCAAACATAACGTTTCCTAATATACCAATCATAATGCTTTTATGTATACAATTCCAACAGGGCGAGCATCAATCTTATGCCCTTATCATTGTTCAAAAAGTTGGAAAATGGGGAAATCAATGTTACAACAATTACACTTCAAATGGAGGATTGTTCTTTGTTTTATCCAAAAAAAATGGTAAAAGATGAATCTAAGGAGAAAAGTTAAGAGGTGGTGGTGAATGTGGACCAAGAAGAACAGGTTAAGGGGGACATAGAAAAGCCTCTACCGGAGGACATTCAACGTTTCCCTATGTTGGATCATTCGATTGATGAAGCTGAAAATTCTAAGGAGAGTTGCAAGGGAGATGAGTGATACACCCTTGATTGATAACTCTTCAATCTCTTCCACATTCTCTATAGAAATTGTTAATCAGAAACTCAAGTATCAAATTTAATAATGGTGAAACAAAGAATATTGGTAAGAGTTCCAAAGAATATTGGTAAGAGTTCCACATTTATTCCATGATATCAATTTGAATGTTGCAAACAAGTGTTTAATCCACCCACCGATGATCAACATACCCTAAGCATCCTATCTCCCTTAGCACCGACAAGATAAGAGTAAATGAAATTAGATACACCAAACAATCACGTTACAGCACCTAATTCCAGTCCTAATAGTTCGTAAGTTATCTACCTATAGGCAATCTCCGCTCAGGGATTGGATCAAAACCAACATGCATCTTAACATCTCAACCCGCGTGTTGGCTGAAATCTGGTATCTAACACACACATAGTTGGTTACCACCTACATGTTGGCTCAAGTAAGTGCAATCTAATAGATGAAGGTAAACAAATAATCCAAGCTCAATCCAACGATTAAATGTTTTATTCTACCAATATCCCCAAGGATTTAGCTAAACATACCTTTGATTAGATTCAATTGGAAAGAAATACAAAACTTAGCCATTACAAGAGGAATTGACAATGCAATTTACCCCAATTTGGATCCTTGATCTTGATCTATACTTGGTTCTTCATGAACCTCATCAATTGGATAGATTTGGATGAACAACATCCTCAATTGATGATTGGATGGAGTGTGTAGAGTAAATTGGATTGAAACTATGTAAATGTGCCAAAAGTACTTTCCCAATTCGTTCTTCTAGCTTTTATACTAAGTTCCCAGACTTCCATCTCGTCCCGGATGAGATCCGCATGACCCAGATGCTTCAAAACTGAAAAACTGCCAAGATAGCACGTTCGGGTTCGCCCGGGCCATATCAGGCTCAACTGAGATTTACCTTTGTCAGGCAGATCCCGGCCGAGCTGAACAGGGGTTTGGTCGAGATAAGCCAAACAGAGGCAAATCTTGACCAAACCCAGAATCGTCTGGATCGGGATTTGGCTCTGAAATCTTCCCTACTGCTCCTGTGCTCCATCCGGGTTGGTATTTGCTATGCCTAAACATGATATGAGTTGATTTTTCACCAAATTTGGGCTAAACTTGACGAAAGTTGCTCAATTCCTTCCCTACCAACACAAACACCACAAAACACAAAAACAAGACAAAAACACACAATGTCATGATAATTCAAGAGAAGAAGTGGAAGTAAAAGGTGAAATGAAGTTCTCTAACATGAAGGAGGATCCGGGGAGTTATGTTATCTCTTGTAAGATTAGGGAAACTGTGGTCGATGAGGCATTGTGTGACTCCGGGTAAGTGTGAAAGTCATGTCTTCGACATTGTTCAAGCAATTAAGTGTTGTGGAGTTAAAGTCGTCGACACATGCGTTACAAATGGCTAATCAAGCTTTATTTTTTCCTAGAGGGGTAGACAAAGATGTGAACGTAGAAGTGTTGGAGATCACCTTCCCAGGTGACTTCTTGGTGGTGGATATGAAGAATCGAAGGGGAATTTATTTTATATTGGAAAGACCATTCTTACGTACAACTGATGTCTTTTCAGATGTGAAGAATGGTGAACTCACCTTGTATTTTGATGGTAAAGAGGTTGTGTTTTCCTTTCTAGTGAAGGTAGTTGACGGTGTTGAAAAAGGAAAGGTGTTGGAGCCTTTTAAAGAGAAGAAAGTATAGATTGAAAGAGGAGCTGAGACCAAAAGATTGAACACTTGTGTGAATCCAAAGAAGGCTTGTATGGAGGAAGAAAAGGATATGAATTATGAACCCGATGAATTCTTTGAACAAGGTGATTTGAGAGCGAATAAAGCAAGATTGGAGAATGTTGTTGTTGGGAAATTATTCTTAAATATCCCTTAGGATTATATTGCAAAAGGTTTTGTTGAATCAAACCTTAGTAGATGGTCGATCAATTGCTGAACTCTAGCATAGTCTAGCAACTCTTGTAATGTCCTGTATAGGGTAAATATTAAGTTATAATAGAATAGGTTGCTAGAAGCACTTCCAACAAACACCGGAGAATGCTAAAGAAGATAGAAGTATAGTGGCAGTAGAATGCTTAGGAATCAACATTTGCTAGCACATTGCACATTGCTAAAGACATTAGCAATCCGGAGTTGAAGGAATCAGAAGAGCAACTGCTAAGTAGTTCCATCTAGCAGATTGCTAAAGATTGTTAGCAGACCGTTCCGAAGAAGCTCAGCAAAGCGAAGACATCAAATAACGGCTGCTACACCACCGTTCTGACAAACCTGCGCGCAAGGGCTAGACTTTTCAGAAGTAGGTCGAAAAGCCTGTACGAAGTCAAAAAAGTAGGTAAAAGTCTACCCACTTTTGGACAAAGGATCCGTTGTGTCTAACGGGTATGGGGATTCAAAGTTTTGAATCTCCATGTATAAAAGACGAGTCCAAAAGAGAGAAAAGACTACTGCTCATTCAATACTCAAACTCACACTCGAAAGAATCCTAAGACAAAAGCAAAAAGCTTGAGAGCAGTCAGTTGAAACGCCACAATTGTTTAATGACAACCCATACTGAATGGCTTCCCAGAACAATTTGAAATGAAAATCAAGAAACACGTCTTCCTATTCCATCTTTTCTCGAATCTCCTTTAAAGGAAGAAATCAAATAGAAGCTCGAGAAGGAATACCAAAACCTAGTTCACTCGCTGAGCCTCTTTGCAAATTCATAGGTTTAATTCCTACTGGATGCACACCAATGGCACCCTCCAATAAGTCTATTGGAATTGGCTCTGCATCAATGGAAGACATTCAAAGACTTCAACTACCTAAGTGTCCCTGTTTGATTATCTGACACTCCATTAAAGAGATTCCTTGACTTTGCTCAAGAATCTTCAATCATTGGGATACCTTCCTTTATTGGAAGCATGCAGCAATCAATTCTCTAAAAAGGGATTGATTAAGACGGGCGTCCAGCCGTACTCGAAGAAAAGTACGGAAGGAACTATAAATCTTCCATTAGTAGCAAAGGCGAGTTTTACGAAGGTGCGCCCTTGACTCTGCCGGAACTACGCCTGAGGAGATCGGAGTAACGGAGGATAGCCGTGAAGTAGCCAGCCCAAAAGTTCACTACCTGCTTTACTTGAGAGGCGAATCCTTGTGCACTGTATACTTACTTAGTGAAATTCTTAGCGTTTTGGCTAAGGAGTGGACGTAGATCTTTTGATTGAACTGTAGGGTTTGAGTCTACGACGGGCAATATTAATTGCCATTAAACTTGCCAAGGATCGTTCTTAGGATACCAGGAATAAATACAATTAAATGAACCATGCGAAAGCCTATGCATGCTCCTACAAAATAAATTGCATAGGATGGATTGGAAATTGTACCTTGTTTCACCGTTTGATCCACAGGACAGATCGGAGAGTGATAACGGTGAAAGCCTATTCAGATCTGAAGCGGAATATGAACAAAACAATGGCTTTCTTCTTCTTGAAGAAATCGATGGCCTCTTTCTGTTCCTACAGATCTGATCTTCTGATCTTTATCCCTTGCTCCTTGGAAATCTGGTGAGGATTGTTCTACCAAGTTAAATCCGAGCTATGGAGAAGTCGATCAATCTTCTCCCCTCAGATCCAGCGCCGTCGCCCCTCTCTCACTATTCTGTGTGAAACCCTAGTTTTCAACACTCCAGTCGACAACTGAAAGAATGACGACTCACTTGTTTGATCTGTCTAGAGAGGAGGAGGTTTATATAGTGTTAGGGTTTATGAAACCCTAACCCTAATGGGCTGAGAGCAGTTTATGGGCCAGACCAGGGATCAGATGCAAATAATAAAGTGGGCCCTCTTTTATTAATTAATTCTCACATGTCCAACCCAGAACATTAATTAATTAATAAAGTATTGTTTTAACCTTCACCACGGTAACAATACTGACTCGCCCCTTTATTACCACGTTATTAGGAACGGGTTGCACCAAACTAACTTGATCCACATATTTAAGGTTTCAGACATTCATTAATTAATTTGGCTTATGACAATCAGCCACAATTAATTAATATCTTATTTCCTGAATAACACCACTCACCTTTTATCACTTATGCCTGAATTAAATAATTCAACCTGCAGGGTTTAGCATAATGAACCTTTGTGAGCTCATCAGGGAATGTCACCATCCTTAACGGATATGTTACCATACATCCAGACTAAGCAGGCCACACACAAATTGCCAACACCCGAAATACAAGTATTAGAGTACATGTAAGACCCGCCACTCTAGTAAATCAAAGTGTGGTCAATCTGTGTGTGCCCCTTATCCTTCAGTACGATTTAAGATCACAGAAAGTATGCTAGGGATCTGGCTCGTTCATATGTCAATGAGAACGGCGCATCCCACTGTTGATCCCATCAATACATAAAAAATGTACCGACACATCAAGTAGCTAGGATAAGCCCACTTATGAACTGATGTGCCGCAGCTTAAACCGACAGCCTATCCAGGGACCGTCTCAGCTGTGATACTCTTTATATCTCGCTAGGTCAAGCAAACCATATGATCCTCTGTGATCTACAACACACCATATGGTCATCCCTTTCCACGAGATAAAAGGATATTATAGTTCGTCGTATGATTGTTCTGTCAGACAGCGAGCATTGTTGCGGATTCATACATGAATACCAGTGTACGAAACACTTAATCATATATGCTTTCAGTATACAATCCCAACATGAACCACTATAAACTCGGTGTCATTATCTTATTTATTGTTTTAATGTTTAACGTTTAACTGTGATTTGAAACCTAGCAATGGAGTTGCTAGCGTATATCTATAAGAAAACCTAAGTCAAGTTGAGTTAAATAATCTTGAAAATAACTTAAAGTGCAAGTGAACTTTTAAATCTTCCGCTGCAATTCGTGTGAGAGTTTTATCTTAATCACGAGGACTCTGATCTTAGGGACCAACAACTGGTATCAGAGCAGAAGGTTGAAAAATCGACTGCTTCTGAGTCGCTTTTCTGTGTTTGTCTAGCTGAGGTGAAGGATAACAAGATGACTAATCACGATCTTGCCAAGTATAACAAGGAGAAGTTCGAGTCCTGGAAGACGTTGGCCATGATCCAACTCCAAAGTATCCATCCAAAGATGAGGGATGTGTTGGAGAAAGGCCCTATAGAAATCATGAAGGGCAATACCTCAGTAGCCCCACCCGCTGAAGGCCAACCACGTCCGGAGATGGTACCAAAGTCTTATATGGAATGGACGCTGGAAGACAAGAAAAGGGGTCAGCTGGAGTACGTTGCAATGAAGCGGATATTAAAACTGAGTAGATGAAACGTAATAAACTTGGAGAAACCATTCAATCCATGGAGGATAGATTTAATACGATTGTAGGAGAGCTCAAAAATGTGGGCAAAACCTATGATAATGGGGAGATGAACAATAAAATAATATCCAATGTCTTCTCGAGGAGTGATTGGATTGTTAAGATGACAAGCCTAAGTGAGAAGGATCTCAGTCAAATGTCGACTGCTGAAGTGTTTTCACAGTTGTAAGCATGAGAGTTTATAATCTAGCAATCTAAGAAAAATGAGGCTGCTAAGGCACAACCTACTTCATCGAATGCTGGAAACCCTGAGGACTTGGCATACTTTGTCAAAAAGGATGGACACAAGTGGAAGTCACGCAAAAAGCCGTTCCATAATCAGGAAAGGTTTACACCAGCATCACTAGCAAATGAGACTGTCTCAACCTCAGGTTCCCAACCTGTTGATTTAAAGATCAGTGAACTGGAAGAGCAAATGAAGAAGCTCCAGAAGTTGATGACGGATGCTAAAGCCGAGAAAGAAGCCAAAGAAGCTAAGCAAACATCAACTTCTTTCCGCTCAGCAGAGCGAAAGCCCAAGACTTGCTTCGAATGTGGATCGCCAGATCACCTTAAGCACGAGTGTCCAAGGGTCAGCAAAGAGGAGAGAGATCTCTTGAAGCAGCATTTCGAGAAATGTGCCATCAAAGTCGTAACCAAAGCATTGCTGACAAGGACAGAGGTATCTGGCATTCAAGAAGACAATGAGGAATACTACTATTCCTCAGAAGAAGATGATGAGGAAGCTCTGCTAGTCCTGATGGCAAATGTCCTCGAAGATCAATTTGCTGATGCTGATGTTGATGATGAGCAGAGTGGAGAATTTGCTCTAGCCGTAGATGAAAATGAGGTACAAATTACCAGCATTCCTAGCATAGTAATCATGGATGAATCGGAGGAATCTTTTCCAGATTCTGAGGAATATTATTTGACAAAGCTTTCAATTGAATTCTCTAAAATGTATGAGATAAAACTTGCTATTGTTGGTGAATATGCCTCACTTAAATTAAATGTTCAATCCTTGACCGAGGAAGTCGAAAGACTAAGGTCAGATAGTGAGGAACTTTTAAAACTGAAAGCAGATTCTCTAAACTTTTAGAAAATTTTCAAAAATTAGAGAAAGAAAATCTTGCTTTGAAAAATAAACCTAGAGAGGATTGCATCTGTACATATACATCCAGCAGGGCAGTTCCAAATGCAGTTGTTAGCCAACAAAGACATCATAGAGATAAGTCTGGCCTTGGATGTGAATCTTCTAGAAAGGCGTAGAATACTCATGCTAAATCCTCTAAGCAGAAACCGATCGTATTCGTTTCTGCTGGAAATATTACTACTAACAAAGGAAAAGGGAAAGTTACTGTTGAATCTTCAAATGCTAAGCAGGATGCTAAGTAGAAGAATGGATATGAGCAGAATGCATCTGTTAAGTCTCAGCAGAGGTTCTAACCAGAGTCTATTAAGCATTCGTCTGTTAGATCTCAGCAGAGGTTCCAATCAGGATCTGCTAAGCACGTATCTGCTGGACCTCAGTAGATGATCCAAAATATGAATGCTAGGTATGTACCTGCTGGACCACAGTAGAGAAATCAGAGAGCTTATGCTAAACCATATTTAGATATACCAAGGAATGTCGAGCGTTATGTCTCTAACACAAGGATAGCAAATCCTACCTATCAAAAGCGCAAGCAAGTTCATTATACTGGTGTAAGACCGTCATATCAGCAGAACACTCTACATTGGAGGAACACCTATGTAAGGCCTAAGCTCAACTTATTTTCATTTCAGTGGGCAAGGAAGGCTAAGCACACCACATCACCTAGATCTAGCAATGTTAAACATATTAAACTTAAGGTCGAGAAAGTGGTAAAGGGTGAAATCAAGAAGAAAATCTTGAAGATCACCAAGATGTGGATTCCGAAAGGAATCATGATCCATGCTAATCCCGAAGGACCCGAAGCTATACCGATACCTAAATCAACTTGATTGATTATTTTGGAGGGACAGGATCTTAGTGCTAAAGCGTCTTATATAGAAAATGAATGGATCCTGGATAGCAGGTGCTCCGCACATATGACCGAGAATGAGAGGTTATTTTCAGATATTCAAAGATTCTATTATGGCCCAAAAGTCAAGTTTGGAGACAACAGCAAGGGCAAAGTTGTTGGAAGAGGGTGCATTGAGCGTAATGGATTGAGAATCATCAATGTAGCACTTGTTTCCAACCTCAAGCACAATCTACTGAGCATAAGTCAACTATGCGAGAATGGGCACACTGTATCCTTTGTCAATACTGGTTGTTCTATTGCTGACACTGTTACAGGTGAAGTGAAGCTCAGAGGCATCCGCAAGGGTGGCCTATACATTGTTGATTGGAAGAGTGGTCAACAACATTCATGCTTCTTAGCCTTGAGTAAGGAAGAGACAACATGGCTGTGGCACAAGAGGTTCAACCATTTGAATTTCAAAACTATTAACCACCTTGCCAAGAACACGCTTGTTGTAGGTCTGCCCGCTGAAACTCTTGGCAAAGAAGGGGTGTGCAAAGCATGTCAACAAGGAAAGCAGACCAGAGCATCATTTAAGTATAACCCTGAGAAGGCCACTTCGTAAAGGATCCTAGAGCTACTTCATATGGATCTCTTTGGCCCTGTCACTCCACCCACTATAAGTAAAAGAATTTATACTCTTGTGGTGGTTGATGACTTTTCCAGGTATACGTGGGTTCGCTTATTAAAGACCAAAAATGAAGTAAAGCTCATTCTACCGGAGTTAATCCTCAAAGAGCAAAACAGCAAAGAAATCACAGTGAAGAGGATTCGCTCTGATAATGAAACAGAGTTTTGTAATGGAGTGGCTCCAGGATTTTTGTGCTGAAGCTGGTATTGCACATGAGGTCGTTGAAGGAGGTCATTCGATCAATGCTAGCAGACTCTGAGCTATCGGCTAAGTATTGGGGTGAAGCAGTTATGATGGCTTGCTATACACAGAATAGGAGTGCTATTACTAGCAGATTTAACAAGACTCCCTATGACAACGGTCGTAAGCCTTCTATAGCTCATCTTCGTGCACTTGGTTCGACATGTTATATCCATAACAATGGGAAGTTGAAACTTAATACTTTTTCGCCTAAGTCAGATGAGGGTGTATTCCTATGATACGGTCACCCTACTCACAAAGGCTACAGAGTATTAACCAAGACTACTGGAATTGTAGAAATAACATGCAATGTTATTTTTGATGAGTCTACTTTAGTGTGTAGAGCCATAAAAGAGAATGAGGATAGCAATCATGAGACTAATGATGTCAATGGTCAATCATTCTTAAATTCTTTCAAAAATATGCGTATTGATCCGACTAAGTCTATGAATGACTGCAATCCAAACCAGACGCACTCAGCAGGAGACCAGACTGCTGACCAGGCCAGTGATGCTAATGATCATGCTGAGGCCACACTTATTCATCTCAATGAAAATCCAGATATCTTGGGATTGCTCGATGACGAAGAGGATGAGATATCAAGGTCACCTCCCATTGCAGAAGAAGGACTAGATGCTGCAGAAGGTCTTTGCAGAGGTGCTGCTGAGATTCCAGCCGCTAAGATATTTGTTGAAGAGATTCATGTTCCTGAAGATCCTATAGTAGAGGCTCCATCTGCTGAGATACTGGTTGCTGATGTCCCCATTGTTGAAGACCGTGCTGCTGATAATTTTGATGCAGAGCACCAGGCAAATGCTAAAGAGAATGTTGTAGCAGACAACGATCTAGCAGGAGAAGGAAATACTAAAGTTCAAGTCCCCATAAGACTATTATGATTGCGCGCTCATTCTCTTGATGATGTTCTTGGAGATATTAATGATCTTATCCTGACGAGACAAGGCAATGCGATGCTCGCTTGCTATATATCACATGAGGAGCCAACCAAGTGATGGATTTATATACTGAAAGCATTATGATTGGAATCATAAATGTTGTATGTTCATCTCCTATCTGAATTAACAAACATGTGTCGCAAACGCGATTATCCTCTTATATCGTCGATAGGGAGATCATACGGTGTGTATTAGTTCACAGAAGATTGTATGGATCGTTTAACCTAGCGAGATATAAATGGTTATCACAGCTGAGACAGTTCAAGCATAATTGAAAAAGGTTTGAGTGGATTGACTCAGTAATATAAGATGTTAATTAATTAAATAGCTTAATTAACGAATGTTTGTAACCTTAAATGTGGGGATATACAGAGCTCATGCAACCTGTACCTCAAAATGTGGTAGCAAATAGGTAGGACAATATTGATTCTCTGGTGGAATGAATCAATATTAATTAATTATTTATATTCTGGGTTGAATATGGGAATTAATTAATTTATAGGCCTTATTTGCTATTTGCATTCTGGTCCCTGGTCTGGCCCATGAAACTCAAGCCCAATAGAAGTCCAGTATTTTCCTATAAATAGGCCTCAGTTCCTCAGATCTCAACATACCACAAGATCTTAAGTTGCACACAGCAACCCAGGTTTTGGGAGATGTGGTGATCGACTAGATCTGAGAAACGAGGAGGAAATTCTGCTTCTCAACCGGGCAAGGAATCTGAAGGGAATCTTCACCAGATATTCAGATTGTGTTGGGATACAGATCAGAAGATCACATCAGGAGGATTTTCTTTCTTCTCTCTCTCCTTTTTTTTTCGAAAATAATTGTTTTATTTTCATAAGATTTAATTCCTCAATCTGTTAGGGATTAAATCTTTGTGCGTGGGAAAAGATCAAGAGGAATCTCCGCGCACTCGTTCATCAGGGTTTCGCAGTCCAGGTATTTCGCATAAAACCCCTTATGCATATTCAATAGGAGCATGCTAGGATTAATCATAGGCATAGAAATTTATTTTTGATATTCAAATTAACGATCCTTGGCAAATGGACTTCGTGATTCAGTTCACGAATCCCTTCAATTGGTATCAGAGCCAAGTTTAATTAATTGGATCTATCGGAAAAATAATATTGCGTATGATTTGCATGATAATTATTATTGAATGATTTCATGGGTTTTATGGATTGTATGTTTATGTTTATCGTCCTCGTGGTTCTCGGGTTAATCCGTCCTTTTATAAGGATTCATTTTTCACCCACGAGATAAATTCGTCGTTAGATTTAGATTTTAGAATGTAATTAGATATTTCAAACGTAATATTTTATTTTCAAAAATTAAATTTGTAAAATGAAGAATGAAGAACACGAAGAACGAAGGATCGCACGATGGCGCACGACAGTGCCGACACGATAGTAGGCCATGCACGGCGGTCGCGCGCTGTGAAGGGCACGGCAGCCACATCGGCGGCGTAGCCACGCGGAAACCCTAGGGTTTCAGTGCGCGACAGGCAGCAGCCACGCGGAAACCCTGGGGTTTCAGTGCGCGACGGGCAGCAGCCGCGCGGCCGAGGCTGGCCAGGCCAGTGCGGGGCTCCAGGACGGCAGGCAATGCAAGGGGCGGCGAGGCAGGACGCCGGGGACGGCGGCGGCATGGCAAGGGCGCGAGACCTGTGCAGCCCTGCGTGCGACGCCAGTGGCGCTCCTCTCTCCCTTTGATCGACGTCGGCGTGGGGCCAGGTGGTGATGGCGGTGGCTCGTGGCTGGAGGCGCGGGCTGAGGGTGGTTCGACGGGGTGTCTCGCGCGCGTGGGTCATTGCAAACCCTATGGTTTGCGTGTTGCGCGTGCGTCTCTCACTTCGCACTCCTTGCGTGTTTTCTAGCAAGTCGTGGTAGACAACGGTGGAGAAGAAAGTGAACTGCAATTCGGGCGACGATCGGGGCAAGCCGGGGCGACGGCATGCGAAACGGGCAATGGCCGGAGGAGGCGGTATTGCGGACTGTAACCATGCATGTACATGCATGACTGTTGCGCATGCCGAGAGCCCTCGCAGCGGCGGCGAGTCGCCGACAGCGGTGGTTTGTCGGGCCATGTTCTCGCGGGCTATTGGGCTTACAATGTGTGCCTAGGCCCTTCGATTTTGTTAAATGGCCCAGTTGTCCAATTTTCTGATGGATCAAATCTTGGAGGCCCAGATTCAAAAAATAAATTCAGATCACAGTCCAAGTAGTGAGAGCCTAGTCGAAGATCTGTATAATTAATTCCAACTTGTAATAGTTAGAATTATTTTTATTTTTTATCATGGGGCCACGAGGACATTTTTTATTTGTTTTATATCTATCTTCACGTGATATATGTACTTAATGTAATTGCACAACATATAAGCATGTTGTAGATAATAGGAGCACGTTTACTGCTTTTATTTACAGCTTTAAAGCATGCTATGTGATTTATTTTGTATAATTAATTATAACTATATATTCGCGGTTCATGCTATGCATGATAGAATTTTAGCAATGCTATAATTATGGCTACATAAAATAATCTGTGCAATTGAACCTTATGAATTAAAAATTACTAAGCTCATAATTTAGTAAGACCTCCACAAAGCGATCCTTTATTGGAAGTGGGTAATTTATTAGGTAAACGTCTACTTGTGTAGCTTACTTAATTTATTATTCATAAGTTCTAATAGATAGGATTTCTTAAAACAAATATTTATTTCATGTGAGAAGTGGGAGTTCTTGCGTAAACGTCTACATGTGTAGCTTGCGTATTGAATTTTCATAAGTTCTCTAGGGATTGAATTAAATGAGACAACCCTATTATAGGGATCAGGTGTGTTCTAATAGATCCTTATATGGGAGGGTTGGCTTTGGTGGTAAGCTAGCTTAGATATTATCCAGAGTATAACACATTTGTGATGTCCCTACTCAGTAGGATAATATGGTCTTAAGTTAGTCTCCAATTATTAATTCCATTTGTCTAAGAAACCCGAACATGGATTGGAATTAACGGAGGGAATTGAAAAATGCATTCTGGTTAAGTGTTTTGTTGTAAACATCCACATGTGTGACTTGCAATAGTAATACTTAGGCAAATTGGAGGAAACATTAATATTGCTTTATCATAAGGTTTCAATATTTAATTGTTTCAATAGTATGCGACTATGTTTTAATTTCTGCTTTAATTTAATGTTTTCAGACATGTCTATTCACATTGTTAACCTCTTGACTTCAAACCCTTTAACCGGTCCCAATTTTCCTGAATGAAAGTTTTGCTTCATGGAAATACTCAGTACTGCAAAACATGCCTATGTATTTTACATGGACCCACTATCTCCTTAGTATTGGAACTGTACTGGTTATGAGCGAGAATTCTATGACAGATGGAAAGTTTTTGATGAGTTTGCCCGCAAACTCATCATGAATAGTCTGTGTAGAGAATTAAGGCTCAAGAAATACCGGACTGCTGTTGAGATATGGAGGGACCTTGTGAAAGTATATGGGAAGGTGAGACGAACTATCAGTTATGATCTTGTGAAGGAGCTGGTTTGCAAGAAAATGACTGAAGGGAGTTCGATGGTTCTGCACTTCATCACTATGATGAGAATCATAAGAAAGTATAGAAAGAGAGGTGGACGAATTAATAAGTGGGCTGAAATAAACATTGTCCTGCACTCTCTATCTGATTCTTATGATGATTTCATCGAATCTCTCGGTGCCAATCGTGAGTTTCCTCTTCATGAGTTACTCAGGGCCCTGTTGCGAGAGAAATCTGACATGATGGCATTTGAGTATTCTCTAACTTTGTCAGCTCTTGACAATGCAGTTGCTGAAGCAAAAGAAATGCTTAGCAAGTTGGATGAAATAGATGAGGCAGAAATTATCAGCAGGCCATGCAAACGCAAGCGAAGTGAAGTAAATTGTCTAGTGCCTAGCACGGGTAGAAAAGGTACATCATGTGCATTCATAACGGAAACATGTTTAGCATCGGTTTCTACCCATTCTTGGGTAGTGGATACTGGAGCTACTGATCATGTTTGTTATACTTTGCAGGGGATTGGGCCGACAAGGCAGCTGAAGCATGACGAGATTACCATCTCAATGGGCAGCGGAGAGCGAGTCTCAACAGTAGCCATTGGAGATTTTACTTTATTCCTTGAAAACAATGTTTTGATTTTGAGAGATGTTTTATATGTGACGGTTTTTTGGCGGAAATTAATTTCAGTTTCCAAGTTATTTAATGATGGATATTTAGTTATTTTTTATAGTGGAGTTTCTATTATTGGTAATAACGATGTTATCTGTCATGGTAAACTGATTGACTCTCTCTATATCCTTGGTTGTATGCATAAATCTTCCGTGAATGTTGCAAACTCATCCAATAATAATAATCATTTAAAGAGAAAGTTTTCTTCCGATGAGGATCAAACATATCTCTGGCACTTGAGACTAGGTCACATCAATCTAAAGAGGATTAAAAGATAGCATTTGATTGGCTCTTGGATTCTTTTTAAGTGGTACCGCATCAAATCTTTGAATCCTGTATAGAGGGAAAGATGATGACTAGGCCTTTTAAAGCAAGTCAGTCTCGAGCAGAGGATGTGTTGGAATTGATCCACTCTGACTTATGTGGACCAATGTCCACGCAAGCTCGTGGAGGTTATGAGTACTTCGCCACATTCATTGACGATTACTCAAGATTTGGATATGTTTATTTGCTTCGCTATAAGTCTGAATGCTTTGAGAAATTCAAAGAGTTTAGGACTGAGGTAGAAAAGAAGCTAGGTAAGACTATCAAGGCACTACGATCAGATCGTGGTTGAGAATACCTCAGTAACGAGTTCTTGCAGTACTTGTCAGACAACGGGATTATATCACAGTGGACTGCTCCAGGAACCCCTCAACAAAATGGTGTAGCAGAAAGAAGAAATAGAACTCTCTTGGAAATGGTCAGGTCGATGATGAGTTATGCTAGGTTGCCGATTTTGTTTTGGGGATATGCCTTCGAGACAGCGGCCTACTTGCTTAACGTGGTACCTTTAAATCAGTTCCTAAAACACCTCTGGAACTCTGGTATGGGCGAAACCCAAGTTTGAACAGAGTGAGGGTTTGGGGTTGTTCAGTATATGTGCTGACAAAGGAACCTGATAAGTTAGAAAGTAGGTGTAAGTTGATGCTGTTTGTAGGATATCCCAGGCAAACGAAAGGTGGTTATTTCTATTGTCCTGAGAATTTGAAAGTCGTTGTCAGTACCTACGCAAGATTCTTGGAGGATGAATATGTAAGAAACCACAGATCCAAGAGTGAAATTGTCCTCCATGAGCTTGATGACAAGGAAGCAATTCCATCAGTAAAGCCCAGTGTAGTGGTAAATCCACCTGTAACAGGTGAAGCTATACCAACACTGCCACTAATGCAAGGTATGGGACCAACGCGTACTGTGCCAACTACTGACATGGTTCAGATGCGTCGTTGCAGTAGGAGGGTTATCCAGCAACCCGGAAGGTACATTTTCTTGGGAGAGTCTTCTGACTTGATCCCGGAAAACGGACTAGAAGATACCGATCCCTGGACATATGACAAGGCGGTATCTGATAAAGATGCAGACAAATGGCTGATCGCCATTGATTCGGAAATAGAATCCATTACGGCTATGGATGTATACCAAAAAACTGATTTGCCAGATGGTTGTCGAGCCATAGGGTGCAAGTGGGTATACAAATGAAAGAAAGGAGCGAATGGTGAAATTACAGCTAGTGGGGAAGGGTTATAGTCAGAAAGAAGATGTAGACTATGACGAGACCTTCTCACCGGTAGCCATGCTTAAGTCCATTCGTATACTCCTAGCAATAGCAGCACATAAGGACCTCAAAATCTTGCAGATGGATGTCAAAACTGCATTTCTAAATGGGTACCTTGAAGAAGGTAGGGACATCTATATGCAACAGCCAGAAGGTTATGTGCAGAAGGGCGAAGAACATTTGGTCTGGAAGCTAAGGAAGTCGCTATATGGACTTAAACAAGCTTCAAAGTCATGGAATCTGCATTTTGATGAAGTGATTAAATCCTATGGATTTTCACAATGTTCAAACGAGAGTTGCGTGTACCGTCTATGTGTCAGCGGAAGTGTGGTGTTCCTTGCACTTTATGTAGATGATATTCTCCTATTTGGCGACAATGTGGAAGTATTGTCAGGCATAAAGGGGAGGTTATCCGAGCAGTTTCATATGAAGGACCTTGGGGAGGCAGGATACATCCTAGGGGTAAAAGTATTGCGAGAGCGCAATAAGAGGATGCTGACATTGTCTCAAGGATCATATGTGGATACTGTGATTGCCCGTTTCAGCATGCAAATTGCCAAGAAAGGTTTGTTACCCTTCAGACACGGCATATATCTTTCCAAGGATCAGTGTTCGGTGACACAAAGGGAGAAAGATGAAATGAGGAACGTGCCGTATGCATCGGCCTTGGGAGCCTCATGTATGCAATGCTATGTACGAGGCCAAATATCTGCTTTGCTGTAGGCTTGGTAGCGAGATACCAGTCTAACCCTGAACAGGCGCATTGGACCGCGGTAAAGCACATACTCAAATACCTGAAAAGGACTAGAGACTATTGTCTCGTTTATCAGTGTGAGGAGTTGTGCCCTGTGGGTTATACTAATTCAGATTTCCAGGCAGACCGAGACGAAAAGAAGTCCACCTCTCGCTATGTGTTAACATTGGGAGATGGGGCCATATCATGGAGGAGTGCAAAGCAGAAGTGTATTGCGGACTGCACCATGGAAGCAGAATATGTGGTAGCTTCTAAAACTTCAAAAGAAGCAGTATGGTTTCGAAACTTCCTTCTGGAGTTGGACGTGATTCTTAAGCTGCCCAAGACCATCACGATATATTGTGATAATTCGGGAGCTGTGGCTAATTCAAAGGAACCACGAACTCACAGAGCAACAAAATACATTGAAAGGAAGTACCATATTATACGAGAAATCGTAGCAAGGGGTGATGTGCTAGTAGAGAAGATTGATACAAGAAATCGTACCATATTATACGAGAAATCGTAGCAAGGGGTGATGTGCTAGTAGAGAAGATTGCTACAAGAAATAATCTAGTGGATCCATTCACAAAGGCTCTGCCTCAGAAGGTCTACGAGATGCATGTACGTAACCTTGGGCTGAGGGCAATGCTATCCACGTAGAATGTTTGATGTAATAACTAGATTAATTTAGACGCGTTATACTCTGGAAAGCTCCTGTATAATGCTTTGAGTATAAGTGGGAGATTGATGGATTTATATACTGAAAGCATTATGATTGGTATATTATGTACAAGGTCGATTGGTTAATATACTGGGAATCATAAATGTTGTATGTTCATCTCCTGTCTGAATTAACAAACATGTGTCGCAAACGAAATTATCCTCTTATCTCGTCGATAGGGAGATCATACGGTGTGTAGTAAATCACGAAAGATCGTATGGATTCTTTGACTTAGTGAGATATAAATGGTTATCACTGCTGAGACAGTTCAAGGATAAACTGTCGGTGTAGGCTGCAGCATACGCAGTAATAAGCATCTTATCTTGGATGGCTTGGTATGCTGGTGTGGGGTACACATTGATAAGGACCTAAGTTTAGATCGATTCTTTTATCTGACATGAATAGAATCTAGATCTCTATGGCTTGATGAGATACTAAGTCTATATGAAGGTACAGAAGTAAATGCAGATTGTGTATTACTTTGAGTTGCAGTGAAAGGCTCTAGTTGAGCTTGTAGGGTTTGAGTCTACGATGGACAACACGAGTGGCCATTAATTAAATTCTTGCCAAGGGTCGCTCTTAGGGTACCAGGAACAAATTTCAATTAAATAAACCATGTGATCCTATGCATGCTCCTACAAAATTAATTGCAGAGGATGGATTTAGAGAATACCTGATTTCACTGTTTGATCTACAAATCTAGATTGGAGCCAATAACAATGAAACAGATTTGGATCTGAATCTGAACGCCAGTGATGAACAGTTGTTCCTACAGATCTGATCTTCTGATCTGTTCCCTTGCTCCTTGGAAATTGGGTGAGGATTATCAACCAAGTTGAATCCGAGATCTGAAGAAATTGATCAGTTTCTCCCACCTGGATCGCCGCCGCCGTCTCTCTCAATTTTCGTTTAATACTGAATAATCATACTTGATCTGGACGAGAGAAGGCCTATATATAGTGTTAGGGTTTTGAGAAACCCTAACCCTAATGGGCTTGAGCAGTTCATGGGCCAGACCAGGGACCAGATGCAAATAATAAAGTGGGCCCTCTTTATTAGTTAATCCTTCCTTGTTCAACCCAGAACATAATTAATTAATAAAATATTGTTTTAACCCTCACCACAGTAACAATGTTGACTCGCCCCTTTATTACCACGTTATTAGGAACGGGTTGCAACAAACAAACATGATCAACATATTTAAGGTTTTATACATTCATTAATTAATTTGGCTTATGACAATCAACCATAATTAATTAATCTCTTATTTCTTGAGTAATAACACTCACTCCTTTTCACTTATGCCTGAATTAAATAATTCAACCTGCAGGGTTTAGCATAATGAACCTTGTGAGCTTATCAGGGAATGTCACCATCCTGAAACGGATATGCTTAACTAAACGTCCAGCCTATGCAGGCCACACACAAATTGCCAACACCCAAAATACGAGTAAAAGAGTACATGTAACACTCGCCACCGTGGTAAATCAAAGTGCGGTCAATCTGTGTGTGTCCCTTACCCTTCAGTTAGGTTTAAGATCATAGGCAGTATGTTAGGGATCTGGCTCATTCATAAGTCAATAAGAATGGCACATCCCACTGCTGATCCCATCAATACATAACTATGTACCGACACATAAAGTAGCTAGGATAAGCCCACTTATGAACCGATGTGCCGCAGCTTAGACTGACAGCCTATTCAGGGACTGTCTCAGCTGTGATACTGTTTATATCTCGCTAGGTCAAACGACTCATATGATCCTATTGTTGGAATTGTATACATAAAAGCATTATGATTGGTATATTGGGAAACGTTATGTTTGATATACTGGTAATCATTAATGACTTGCAATAAACAACTCCTGTCTGAATTAACAATCATACGATGCAAACAAACACATCCAGTTATCTCGTCGATAGGGAGATCATACGGTGTGTAAGAGATCACAGAAGATCGTATAGATCGTTCGACCTAGCGAGATATAAACAGTTATCACAGCTGAGACAGTTTCTGGTTTGGCTGTCGGTTTAGGCTGCGGCACACAAGTCCATAAGCGATTTATCTTGACTACTTTGTGTGACCGGTACATCTCAATGTATTGATAGGATCAACAGTGAGATGAACCATTCTACTTGACATATGAATGAGTAAAGATCTCGGTAACTTGGTCGGATCTAAAGTCTATTGAAAGCTGAGGGGCACACATGGGTTGACTGTCACTTTGACTTGCTATGGTGGAGAGTCTTACATGTACTCGTATATCTGCATCTTGGGTGATGGCAGTTTGTGTGGGGTTTCCTCTGGCTGGATTTAGATAACCATATCCGTTTCAGGATGGTGACATTCCCTGGGAAGCTCACGAGGTTCGTTATGCTAAGTCCTGCAGGCTGAATCATTGATTCAAGCATAAGCAATAAGGGTTGAGTGGTACTACTCAGGAATAATAAGAGATTAATTAATTACAGCTAATTGTCATACGCTGAATTAATTAATGAATATCTGAAACCTTAAATATGGGGATTAACCAAGTCAATGCAACCCGTTCCTAATAACATGGTAATAAAGGGGTAGGTCAGCATTAATTCTCTGGTGGCATGAATTATTGTTTATTAATTAATTATGTTCTGGGTTGAGCATGGAATTAATTAATAGGAGGCCCACTTTATTATTTGCATTTGATCCCTGGTCTGGCCCAACACTGCTCAGAGCCCATTAGAGTTTATTAAACCCTAATAGCCCATTCTCAGATCTATATAAATAGATAAATCTCTCACTTGCCCACACAAGTTTAAGTTTCAAATCAGAAACCCTAGAGAGATTGTGAGAGAGTGGGCGGTTGTAGATCCGGTAGCGTATCCTCACCGGATTTTTGGATCGAGCAAGGGAACAGGGGACAGATCAGAAGATCAGATTTGTAGGAACACCATCATTTTGATCGATTCCAGATCCAGATCTGCACCATCTTCATTGCCGTCATCGATCTAGATCTGTAGATCAGTCCTTGGAGTTTAAGGTATCCCTTTGAATCTACGAATAGGAGCATGCATAGGGCATTCACTGTTTGTCATGATATTTATTTTGATATCCATAAATCGAATCCGGAGTTATAATAAATGGCGATTCATGTCGCCTATTGCAGACTCAGTTCCTACACCTCTGTGATCTCCTACACACCATATGGTCATCCCTATAGGCGAGATAATAGGATATTATGGTTTGTGGTATGTTTGTTTAATCAGACAGCGAGCATTGTTGAAACAACATATATGAAGACTAGTGTACAAAACACTAAATCATATATGCTTTCAGTATACAATCCCAACAATCTCCCACTTATACTTAAAGCATAATTCCATTGCTTTATCAAAGTATTAAGTGTGTTTATACTGTCAATCACTACCACTGCATTCACTTACCTCTTGTCACGATTTCTCGTATGATGTGATACCACACATCCTATGTGTTTTACCATCTTGTGAGTCTTGGGTTCCCTTGAGTTTGTCATTGCACCAACATGATCACAATTCCATGTGATTTTATTAGGCAAACTCAGAACACACAACTCTAGAGGATAACATCAGAGTTATACTTGCTTCTTGCGAAGCTAATGAAGCTGTGAAAAACTCAGCCTTATACTGGAACCCGCAACACACTTCTATGTTGAATTCCTATAACTCCTCCTCCAAGGCCAACACATAGCTAGAGGTCGATTTCCTTTCCTTATGATCCTCCTGGATATCCGATGCCATTCAACTCACATGGCACATTGGTAAACCAATGTGCTTGTCCTGAGTTGAATTGATATCTGTTTAACATGCTAACAACAATACATATATATAACTTCGTTCATTTACAATATAGAAAGATGACAATCTTGCTTGCTATGAACGACTCACTACAGAATCAACTTAAGCGACTTGAGATATCTGAACTTCCTTTTCTTGTGACAATACAAGACCTTAATTCAAAATATGTTTCAAAATCTCATAAGTACTACTTCTGAAACTGTTCGGATAAACATCTCTTTATGCTTGATAGTATCTCCACACCGTTTATGAATGTGAAAATAAAATCCACATAACGTGCAAGGAAAACCACGCTTTCGCTGACACATAACTGGTACATGAAACTATCATTCTCGATAGACAATATCAAAATGTCTGTTACATGACCTTGAAGCTCCTTTAAGTTCATACTAGAACTACCTTGGCTTCCAGACATGATGCTTTTGACTTTACTGCACATAACTTATCTGGTTGTTGCATACAGATGTCGTCACCTCTTATCAAGGTACCCGTTTATAAAATACGGATGACATCATCCATCTTCCAGTCATTTAGATTCATATATACTGCTATGGTTCGAATGGACTTAATAGTTGCAACCAGTGAGAAGTCTTGTTGTGAAACATACCTTACTCACTAACCTAGCCTCTCGAATATACTAGGTTTCCATTCGTACACTTTTCATGTATATCAATCAGTTGCCTATGGCTGGAAAGTTATTTGGCAATCACTAATCCTGATACACAACCATAACCTTTACTGATTCATTTCTGAACTCATGACTCGACGTCATTAAACTGCATCATTTGTCTTAACAGCTTCGTTGCGCTTTAAGGGATAAGTACGATGTTGTTCGTTAAACTGGGAACAGGTCCAGAGACTGTTTCCACAAACTAGTACCACTAAGCCTGTTAAGGCAACCTCCCACTGCAACGATGCTCCTTTATGTTGTCAGTTAATGGTGCATTAATTTGTGGTTTACCACCTTACACAGGTGACCGTGCAATTGGTACCATACCTTCCAAGGTATGCTCAATATGCCATGGGATATTTCCTGATGGATTTGAATTGTCTTCTCTAAAAAGTTAGAGAACAATCTCACATTTGGATTCATGGTTTCATCCTATACAACTTGCTTGTATCTGGGATGTACAAAGCAACCATCTTTTTTGTTTACCTGGAATAGCCCACAAAGCAGTACTAGCTTAAACCTTTCTTCCAACCAATCAGTTTCCTATACAGCTTAACAGCCACGTTACCCATCACTGCCCTTTTGACAGAGTCAAGGTCTATTAGGGTAATTGGAACTGATTTAGAAGACATTAGATTAAGCAAACATACAACTGCTTTTGGCGCTCTTCCCAAAAATAAAAATTTGGCAAAGCTGGCATAACTTATAAACTTTTAAAGAATCTTATTTCGTTTTACCTACACTATCCCAATCGAGGGATAATAGGTGTATTTAACTGGGATGCAATCCATTTGCTCTGCCAGATACTGTAAAACCCCATCACTTAAGATATACCATTATGAATGAACCATAATGTTTTTACGGTCTTGTTTAACTTATTCTCTACCTTAGTCTTGAACGCTCTTGATTAAAGCAAGAGACTAAGACTTGTAGTGAACTAGATAAACATATCCAAATCTTAAATGATTATAGTATCAATGCCTATTAAGGCAACTGCGGAAGTAGACTCAAACCAGCAAACCAGAGCAAACGCGAAATAACCGATAGAGATACAATCGCCTAGTTACCATCTTTTATCTCTAAGTAGTTGTCATAAGTATCATTCTTAGGAATACCTGGATTAAATCCATAATTCCATGAATTACTTAAAACTACTTAGACTGATGTAACCTATCTCTATAGCTATTCTTTAAATTATACCTTAGAACACTAATAGTATATGTAATCAAGTAAAGAAGAGACAATCATCCATATTAGAAAACACTGTTATTCATCATGATAGAAAAAACTCTATCTGAATAACTGATAATCCATAACAATAGATGAAAATTGTTTATCAAAACAAAACCAATATCTCTTCAAAAGATCTTGAATTAAAACAGAGTTTTAACATAAACTTAAAGCAAATAACTCCAACAGCTTGAGAACGATCTCTAGCATCTTCCTGTGTATTGGTAGTCCTGTTATCCTGAAGCATTATCATCAGCTTGATTCTCTGCACAGCGCTGCTAAAATATGATTAGTACTCACAGTAACCACTACTCACAAGATGTAGAAAACTGATACTAAACATGTAAATGATGACGTACCTCGTCCATTAGTGTTAAGACCTGGACAATTTGCTTTCCAGTGTCCTAGCTTGCCACAGCAGTAATACTTGCCCTTTCCTTTAACTTTCCAAGCTTTTTTCTTTGGAGCATAAACTCCATTGTTCCCACTAGCAGTTTTCTTGTTCTTATTCCTAGCCGTTCTTTTAGTTTTTGCTCTTTTAGGAGCAGCAGACCGGCTACCGGAAGAAACCAAAATTGCTTTCTCGGGTTCCATCAGGGACTGTGTTTCCATCAAGTTACTGAGTAACTCATTAAGAGTATACTCTTTCTTGTTCATCACAGCATTCAACCTGAAGTTTTCAAAAGACTTGGGAAGAGAGTTTAGTATGATATCGACTAGGGCTTCCGCGTCAATACCACCACCATGCAACGTTAGTTCATCCATGAGGTGAGTCATGGCAACCACGTGCTCTCTCACTGAACTGCCTTCAGACATTTTCTTACTCACAATCTCCTTCATGAGATTGAATCTGATAGTTCTGTCCGTCTCCCCAAAAGTCGCTGCTAGATTATCCATAATCTCACAAGCCTTATCATAATGCTGGTGCTGCAGCTGCAGTACCTTACTCATAGTGGTCATCATGTAGCATTTCACTACATTATTAGACTTGATCCACTTATTGTAAGACTGCCGCCGCTCGGCAGTAGCATCAGCAGCTGGGACTGGCAGACAAGGATCAGTAAGGACAAACTTGAGTTCTTCCGCAACAAGGATATAATCCAAATTATATTTACATTCAAGGAAGTTCGGACCATTGAGAGGATTTTGAGCGAGGATATTAATGACATTATTCATAGACATATCTGAAAACAAATAAGAGAATTAAAGTAAGCACATGCTACGAACAATTGAAAGAAATATGCATAAAACCTTTAGATAAAGCAATGCAATTGGCTTCCTCCAATTGCCCAAGCTAATCTACCGCCAGGTACTGAAGTAGACGTTTACGACAAACGCTCGACCAGACCAAAATAGGTCCTTTAATTTCTCTCGATGCCAGGTATCCGCCGGCAAAAGAAATTAATATTGGAGATCTTTAGACCATGTTCACCTATCTTGAGCAGGGATCTCATGCATGAGTTGTGCTCAGGTAACATCTAAGCCAAGGTAACCAAAATCCTAACTCAGGATGCTAAAAGGCGATTTAGCATACGTACTCGACCCATACCACATGCCCTTTACATCCTTCGTTATCTCATTTAGATTAATCTTAGAGACCAGTGAAAGTTGTCTCAATGCAAGCTAATGAAGTAGACGTTTGCTCAGAGGCTCCCACTTCTCATCTTAAACTAAATTTTTTATTTAGAAACCTCATCGCATTAGAACTAGTAAATTATTTCTAACGCAAGCTACTGAAGTAGACGTTTACGCTTCGAAATGCATTACTTCTAATGAGAGGCCGTATTTGTGGAGGTCTAATGATTTTAGTTTGAAAAGAACCCAAATCCAGCTTAGTATTTTAATTCTAAAGGTTTCATGCGCACACATTATTTTATGTTGCCATAAATTATGTCATATCTAAAATTCCACCATAAATTAATATGAATCCTGGAATTTATAGACACAATTTAATACATAAAATAAATAACATAAAGCATGCTTCATAATTTAAAAAATTACAACATGCACAGTAAATAATTAAAGCAAATAATCATGCTTCCTATTATTTACTAGTGTGCACATAATAAATCACATAAGTATGAGAAATAATTAAATAAACAAATAAAATTTCTCGTGACCCCTCAGATGCGATTACATGATAAATAATTAAATCTAATCTATTACAAGATTTAATTGCAATACAGATCTTCAAACTGGGCCGCGTCAATACCACCACCATACATAAAACAGCGTTTGGGCTTCAAATTAGGGTTTCCGGCCTAAAAAGCAGCCAAACCCTAATTTTTCAGAACTGCGGGCTGCCTCCGGGCTAAGAAGCCTGATTTCTAGCCCGGGCTTGGAAACCCTAGGGTTTTGGAAAACCCTAGCCGCAAGCACTTTTGCAGCCGCCTCCCGCCGCCTTTTCGGCCAACGCCTGCGGCCGGCCACCACAGCCAGCATCGCCCCTGCTCAGCCGTCGTCACCAGCCAACCTGCCGCGCTGTGGAGTCATCATAGCTGAGTATGAAATGCGAACTCGCGTACGCTGTGGTCACGCAGAAGCAGCAGCAGGCGCGGCAGGGCCGCGCTGCAAATCTACTGTCGCGCGCAGTCGCGCGCGGCCCCCGCTGCTCCCGTCATCACCCACCACCGTGTGGCTCAGCTGCGTCGCCTGCCAACACCACCACATGCGAACACCACCACCACGACGAGCATCGCCGGATATTCGTGGTGTGGTGCCTACCGTCGTTGGACCCCCGAGGCTCGCCGACGAGGAGCACAGCAGAAAAATGAGAAGACTGCGCAGGCCGTGTATGCGCGCACATGACTGGCGAGCCCACGTGCTGCCGCTGGCCCTGCAATTGTTCCCCGTGGCGGAACCCTAGCCGCCGCACCTGCTGGACCTTTCATGCTCTTCGGAAACGCGAGCAGCAGCAGCGAGACCTAGGGCGCGGCCCAGCCTCAGGCAGAGACCCCGCCAGCCGCCGCCACCCGTCGCTGCCGCCTAGGTCTTCGCCGCCACCCTGGTGGGTGAAGGGCTGAACCTTAATGGGTGTTCTTCCATATCTGTTCTTCATTCTTCAATTCTCGTTCTTCTTTCGGATCTCAGATTCACCAATTTCACAGATATGAAAAATAAAGAAAATAAAAAATAGATCTAAATCTATTACATGATTTTCCAATCAAATCTAACCATGGATTTTCTCGTGGTGAAAAACAGATCCAAAAACGAGAAGGCCATGAGAACAAAAACACATCCACGACAATTTAAATCCATCCATGAACATACATATTTATTTAATTTCAATCTATCAAAGATAGAGCCTAAGAACATCAACCTGACTCTGATACCAATTGTAGGGTTTGAGTCTACGATGGACAACACGAGTTTCCATTAATTAAATTCTTGCATAGGATTGTTCTTAGGGTACCATGAACAAATTTTAATTAAATAAACCTTGCGATCCTATGCATGCTCCTACAAAATTAATTGAAGAGGATGGATTTAGAGAATACCTAATTTCACCGTTTGATCTACAGATCTTGATCGGAGCCAATAACGATGAAATAGATCTGGATCTGAATCTGAACGCCGGTGATGAACAGTTGTTCCTACAGATCTGTTCCCTTGCTTCATGGAAATCGGGTGAGGATTATCTACCAAGTTGAATCCGAGATATGGAGAAATCGATCAGTTTCTCCCTTCCGGATTGTCGCCGCCGTCTCTCTCAATTTTCGTTCAATACCGAATAATCTTACTTAATCTCGAAGAGAGAAGGCCTATATATAGTGTTAGGGTTTTGAGTAACCCTAACCCTAATGGGCTTGAGCAGTTCATGGGCACTCCTTTTTCAACCCAGAACATAATTAATGAATAAAATATTATTTTAACCTTCACCACAGTAACAATGCTGACTTGCTCCTTTATTACCACGGTATTAGGAACGGGTTGCACCAAACTAACATGATCCACATATTTAAGGTTTTAGACATTCGATAATTAATTTTGCTTATGACAATTAGCCATTATTAATTAATCTCTTATTTCCTGAGTAATACCACTCACACCATTTCACTTATGCCTGAATTAAATAATTCAACCTGCAGGGTTTAGCATAATGAACCTTGTGAGCTTCTCAGGGAATGTCACCATCCTGAAACGGATATGCTTACCTAAACCTCCAGCCTAAGCAGGCCACACACAAATTGCCAACACCCAAAATACGAGTATTAGAGTACATGTAAGACTCGCCACCATGGAAAATCAAAGTGCGGTCAATCTGTGTGTGCCCCTTAACCTTCAGTTAGGTTTAAGATCATAGGAAGTATGTTAGGGATTTGGCTCATTCATATGTCAATAAGAATGGCACATCCCACTGTTGATCCCATCAATACATAACTATGTACCGACACATCAAGTAGCTAGGATAAGACCACTTATGAACCGATGTGCCGCAGCTTAGACCGACAGCCTATCCAGGGACTGTCTCAGCTGTGATACTGTTTATATCTCATTAGGTCAAACGACTCATATGATCCTTTATGATCTCCTACACACGATATGGTCATCCCTATAGGCAAGATAATAGGATATTATGGTTCGTTGTATGTTTGTTTAATCAGACAACGAGCATTATTGTAGCAACATATATGAAGACCAGTGTACAAAACACTTAATCATATATGGTTTCAGTATACAATCCCAACAGAGCTTGTATATCTGTATCATGGGTAATAGCAGTTTGTGTATGATTGTCTTGTGCTGGAACTAGGTAACCACATCCAGTATAGGATGGTGACATTCCCTGAGCAGCTCAAAAGGTTCGTTATGCTAAAGTCCTGCAAGCTGATTAAGTTCAAGCATAAGTGAAAAAGGTTTGACTGGATTGACTCAGGAATATAAGATGTTAATTAATTAAATAGCTTGTCAGAGCTTAAATTAATTAACGAATGTCTGTATCATTAAATGTGGGGATATACCAAGCCCATGCAACCCGTACCTCAAAACGTGGTAGCAAATAGGTAGGACAGTATTGATTCTCTGGTGGAATGAATAAATATTAATTAATTAATTATATTCTGGGTTGAATATGAGAATTAATTAATTGATAGGCCTTATTTGCTATTTGCATTTTGGTCCCTGGTCTGGCCCATGAAACTCAAGCCCAATAGAAGTCCAGTATTTTCCTATAAATAGGCCTCAGTTCCATGGATCTCAAAAAACCACAAGATCATAAGTTGCACACAGCAAACCAGGTTTTCGGAGCTGTGGTGATCGACTAGATTTGAGAAACGAGGAGGAAATTCTGTTTCTCAACCGGGCAAGGAATCTGAAGGGAATCTTCACCAGATATTTAGATTGAGTTGGGATATAGATCAGAAGATCTGATTCGGAAGATTTTCTTTCTTCTCTCTCTCCTCATTTTTCGAAAATAATTATTTTATTTTCATAAGATTTAATTCCTCAATCTGTTAGGGATTAAAACTTTGTGCGTGGGAAAAGATCAAGAGGAATATTCGCGCACTCGTTCTTCAGGGTTTCGCAATCCAGGTATTCTGCATAAACCCCCTTATGCATATTAAATAGGAGCATGCTAGGATTAATCATAAGCATAGAAATTTATTTTTGATATTCCATTAACGATCCTTGGCAAACGGACTTCGTGATTCAGTTCACGAATCCCTTCACCAAGATAGAGGATGCTCTATGATATCCAGATTGGGTGAATGCTATGCAAGAGGAGCATGCCGAATTCACTCGCAATCATGTGTGGGACTTAGTAGATAGGCCGGAAAACCAAAGTGTTATTGGCACCAAGTGGGTGTTCAAAAACAAGAAAGATGAGACTTGCATGGTTGTCAGAAATAAAGCACGTCTAGTTGCAAAAGGATATAGACAATGCGAAGGCATTGACTATGATGAGACATTTGCTCCAGTAGCTCGATTGGAAGCAATAAGGTTGTTCCTTGCATACAGTGCACACCATGAATTCTCGGTTATGCAGATGGACGTAAAGTGGGCGTTTATGAATGGTGAGCTCAAGGAAGAAGTCTATGTTGAGCAACCACCAGGCTTCAAACAAGGAAACCAAGTATACAGGCTAAGGAAAGCCTTATATGATTTGAAGCAAGCACCAAGAACATGGAATGGAACTCTGTCCAAGTTCGTGCTCTTTAATGGCTTCAAGAAAGGGAGAATTGACCAAACTCTCTTTCGAATCGAAGATGAAGGAAGTATTCTACTAGTTCATATATATGTAGATGACATTATATTTGGATCAAAGAATCAAGATCTATGTGATAAGTTCTGCAGGCTCATGACGAGTAACTTTCAAATAAGCATGATGGGGAAGATGTCATACTTCCTTGGACTTCAAGTTCAAGAGTCCAGCGAAGGGATTTTTATCCATCAAAGGAAATACACACGCGATTTAATTGAAAATATTGTCCTGAGAAGACCAAGAGTCTGCGAATTCTGATCAGCACTACGTGCATAACATCTCTTGAGAAGGAGGGAGATGATGTGAATCCCACCCTTTATCGTGGTATTATTTGTTCTTTGCTATATCTCATCGCCAGCAGACCGGATATTTGATATGTTGTGGGATTATGTCCGAGATATCAAGCCAACCCTAAGAAGACGCATCTGGATACTGCTAAGTGTATTGTAAGATATCTCAAGTGCACAGAAAGTCTTGGGATTTGGTATCCAAAATCTGATAGCCTAAAACTGAGTGGTTACTCGGATTCAGACTTTGGAGGGTACAAGATTGATAGGAAAAGCACCAGCGGCACTTGTCAATTTCTTGGACAAAAGCTGATAAGTTGGTTCAGCAAGAAGCAACATTCTGTAGCTACGTCGACGACCGAAGCAGAGTACGTAGCAGCTGCTAGCTGTTTCTCGCAAATTTTATGGATTCGGCAGCAACTACAGGATTATGGTATCCTTCCAGAATGTGTGTCAATTTACTGCGACAACAAAAGTACTATGTGCATTACAAAAAATCATGTACATCATTCGAGGACAAAGCATATCGATATCCGACATCATTTTATTTGAGATCATCAGGAGAAGACGGATATTGATATTCAATACATATGCACGGAGGATCAGATTGCTGATATCTTTACTAAGCCTGTAGCAGAGACAAGATTCAAGGAGCTATGTATCAAGTTGGGCCTTATGGAATTAGACGATGTTGTTGATGAATGAGATGCAATTCTAATTCTTTCTGGGCTTCTTTGATTTCTGGAGGGAGTGTGAAAAACGAATCCCAGCTTACGTTTACTCGCTGCTGAGTATCTCTGCTGAAGAGAAGCCTCCTTGAATAATAGCAGAAATGGAGACTCTGCTAGACATTTCAAGATGGAGATTTTGCTAGATAATCAACAGAGATGATGAATCTGCTCAGCACATGGTCAAAGCCGAAGGCTAGTAAATTCTTGAATCTTAATATTTTAGGATGTACTTATTTCTTGGAGGAATTATTCGAAAATTGTTAAACTGAATTGCTGGAGTTCATGAAGTTATGGGGTTACATGAAAGATGCAGAAGAAAGACACATCGCAGTTGAAGAAAAGATTCTTTCATTCATATTAAAATATATTTACATAAAAAGGAGAAAGAAAATTACAATGACTTCAGTTAGTAGGGGGAGCGAGGTCTGAAGGGAAAGAAGTTAGTTTCCCTTAGGTTGGAGCGACCTATAGCTAGCTGAGCTGCATGCCGCATGGGAGGGGCACCACCGGATAAAATGCGATGCAGTCCCAGACGGCTTCGAAGACGAAGGCAGCCCAGTCCACCTCCGCCGTATCATCCAAGGCCATCATGGCCCTCCAGACCTCCTTGGAGAAAGTCCAATTGTCATGGTCGTAGCCAACGACCATGTTCTGGATGATGCGGAAAATCACCCAGTACGGAGTCCGGAGCCCGGACGTAGAGACCGTTGGTCTGAACTCGAACAAGGGACAGTGCCTCCATGGTAGCCGTGTGAAACACACACAATTATCACGTTAAAATTATCAATCCGGTCTCTTTCTCATTCGCTCAAGTGGATATTATCTACTCCATTGAAGGGTATTAATAGCTAGGTAACACAATAGTCGTTGGTTTTTATCTATCTAAGCGATAAATTGTAGACATAACTTAAATGCAAACAATCAACTATTAAACTAATTGCAACTTCTCCAAGCAAACAATTAAATCAATTGTATAGGTGGATCAAGATAACAAATCTGACAACTTAGAAGATAGTGAGTGACTGTAAACTTCAATTGTTCCAAATTTAACCATGTTATGCTGCAAACAACTTTTAATTCCTATGAGGTTGAGCAACCGACTCTTATGTCACTAGTCACTTGCTACGGATAACTAGCGGTAGATGGCACTAGGAGTTGCAATCAACTACGTTATTAACTCCTAAGCCACTCCCAAACGACCGTCGATTATTGCCCTACAATCCTAACACTGCACATGGATTGGTACTAGAACTATAAGATTATGCACTTATAACGAAAATTCCGTCCGCGTATTCGTTGAAACGTTCACGTCAACTACCTAAAGGCTGGCTATTACCTACACCTAATAGGCAAAAATAAGCTCAAGTGCAAATCAACCCCTCATAGGAAAGTAAACAAGCATAATTGATTCAATCCATCACAATATCCGTAATACAAAACTCACTAATGAAATTAGTTCTCCATACCTTGAGTTAAGTACAACACAAATTGAGAATTGAAAGAATTCATTACAAAACTTCAAGGTCAACGATTGATCTTCTACGGTTGTCTTCCTTGAATCAATCTACCTCTCTTCCTTCTTCAATCTTCACCAAATGGATGAAATGTGGCTTGATTCCCCTTGATTTTTGTTGGGGAGATGATTTGAGATGAATCTAAGGAGAAGTAAGGTGACGGTTATTCTAATTTTGGGCAAAAGTTCTTCAATTAACTGATTTTCCCCCTTTTATCTGCGAGCAAACAGGGCCTCGGATCGCCCGAGCCAACCATGGCTCGCCCGAGCCTACCTGCTCTTTGTCAGCCAGGCTCGGTCGAGCCTGCACTGCTCGGCCGAGCGAGTCCTCAGCCCGGCTTAGCTCGGCCGAGCGAGTCCTCCAAGCTTCTGAAACCCTCCTTTCGTTCCACTCAGACGAGTCTGACCTCCTCGGACTCCAAACTCGGATGATTTTTCTCCAAAACTCCACCAAATATGCCATATTATGCTCAAAACACGTCCTACAACATTTCAAACACAAAAACACGAAAACAAGACAAAAGAACAACAAAAGAAGATGATATGAGGGTTAAATGGCCACAAACACGCACACATCAAAAAATAGGTCATTTTATACACATATCATAATCCCCCAAACTTGAACCTTTGATTGTCCTCAATCAAAACAAAGTAAGGCAATCAATAAACCTCATCAAACAACCTCATAGCTCATCATTATCATCTTGGCATGCTCTTATCGAACGAGATCATCAACTAACTTTTTGACACGGTTAATGCTAACGACTCAAACCACTCATCAACATTGAATAAAGAAACGAAAGCACTCCCTTACGTGTTTAGAGCTTGATGAATTCACTCATTCACAAGATGTCGATCACAATTTCCATAGGCTTGAAACAATTCTCACCACTGTCCTACAATGAGTTGGCTCCTAAAATCAAAAAGGTCTTTGTTTTTTGTTATAACGTGGCTTAGTAAAAGGTAGGTAGTTTTGGGCTAACGTGACGAACTTCTTCCAAATCCCAAAACCCCCAAACTTATTTTCTTCAATCCACTTCTAACCTTGAGGCTTTTTCATCAATGACTCTCAACATTTTTCTGTTTCTTTTTTTTCAATTTCTTCTTCTAGCACATTCATTTTTTCACGGTGCTTTTCTCTCTTTTTTCTGTTTTCTTTTTCTCTTTTTTTTTCTTTTCTTAGCACCCAAAAAGTTTTGTTGGTGCTCATTTTTCTAAGATTCATATCCATCCTACAATCATACTTTATTGCCTCAATAATCACAACTCAAACAATTCCCAACCCAACTCTCATCTCTGTATTAACCCTCATACCCTCATTCCCCCAAAATTTGTCCTAATAATTTCAAAAGAAATATCACCCTTAAGCTCAATCACGGGAATCAAGGATATGAATGGCAAAATTATGATATCAACCACCTTATACTCCCGAAGTGAAAGGAAGGACTAGGAATCGATGGCCTAAGATCATCTTTTAATTACCAAACTCGTGTCCAATAGATAGAGAATATATTCAAGTTCTAGATTTTGTGCTCCCGATCTTGCCACTCACAATCGATCAAAATATGACAATATCAAAGCTAAAAAACTCTCGACTTTTGTCAAGTCCTAGGCATTAACCTCACACAAAACTCGGCAATTCAAAAGTTCAATTCGAACATGCCTTAACAACTAGATTATGCCCTATCATTGGTCAAAGAAAATTTTAAGCCTTACAAAGTAAATCATGATTCAAATCTCCAATTCTTGTTTGGGTTCATCATACACACACGACAAGCACACAACAACCTAATTATCAATCTACATGCCATGAACAATTAAATTGAAACTAAATGGTAGGAGAAATGATAGAAAGTGTTACCCATCAGTAGACATGGTCAAACCGCTCCCCATTCCTTATTTGCACCTACTACACATCAATACACCACCACCAAACAATTAAGCATAATAAAGCCAAATAAGTCCTCAAATCCACCAAACTTACCACAATCCAATATCTCAAGAAAAATTATAACAATAATCCACCAGCACAACCATTCATACCAAACCATTATTCATATCCACACACCAAAGCCAAATAGAAAAATTTAACTCATGCAAGCTCGCGAAATGATTCATCACAACCATTCAATAGAAATAAAAGCCAATCAAATTCAACATCCAAAATCCACAATCAAACAAGTGAAGATCAATATCATATTACAACCATATCGAATGATCAATGTTATTCAAACTCAACAAACTAATCTAAACTAAGGATAAGGATAGAGATAGAGATAGAAGAGAAAACCAGATGAGAGCACCGGATACCGACCATTCCCCCCAAACTTAGTCAAGTGAGACTAAGTTTGTAAAAAGGTACGGTGCACTCTTACTCCCCTTGATCAGTCGGTGGTGGCTGACGAGGATGGCGGGAATAAGGAACTGGCACTCGGTGATGGAGCTCACGAACATCTCCCTGTAGGATCTCCACATGCCGGTCAATACCATCGAACCTTGCTGCAATGTTGGCTTGATCCACCATGTAACCCTCCCGGAAAATAGCAAAATCATCATGTAGAGAATTTAACCTCATATCCAAACCCTGCAAAGAAGAAGATAAAACATCAACAGTATCAGCTGTTCTAGTGAGTATCGTCATCATCTGCTGCTGCCATTCTATAGCCGAAGACTGTCTGGGCTGTGGAGGAGCTCGAGTACTCGGACCTTCATCTTGTAATTCATCTCGTGCTCTCAGTTCAGCCAAAGAATTGAAAAATCCATCAGTCAAAAGAACTCCAATAAAAGATTGGTGATCATCGGAATCAAGTAACCAATTAGAGTGATCCCCCAAATCTTCAACATTAGTCAACCCATCACATGGGAGTTCCAACACCCTTTCCCCAAACTTATAGTAATAACTACTACCCCGAGGACCAGGCACAAGAAACCTCCCAGCAAGAAAAGAATGAGTGTCAAGATACACCGCAGGAGCAAAATTACCCGTTAACTCCACACCAATTTTCTCAAAAATGGGAGTAAGCATGCCACAACTAAAGGTACGAGTTTTTGTACTAGCACCCCGACTCCATGCATCCATAAGCATAACCCCCAAAGAGAAATGAATAACATTCATCAAAGCATAAAGCATAGACAACTCTGGCGAAATCACGTTACTAGACTCATACCTCCCACAGACAGAACCACCAACAAATTTATGAATATACCTAATCATTGGATTCCTAATAGCAGTAGCACGACAATTCTTAATATTGAAATGATGACCTGATGGAATACCCAAAATTTCTTCCCAAAAATCTCCTAATATCACATTCTAATGTAAAAACACAGATTCCGAATCACACCCATACATCTCATCAACTTGAGCACGTTGAAAGAAATATTCTTTACCTCGGATTTTGAACTTCATCGATAATGGGATTCCCCCTGCACCTTTCATGACAGTGATTGAAGCTAAGAACTCCCTTGACAAATCCATGTATCCGGGCCAATTCGCCTTGAGCAACTTCTTCCACCCAATACCTTTGAGTAGACTCCATACATCCTCCTTCAATTTCAGTGCATTCAACGTCTCCCGGCACAAATACTTGGTGCCAACAACTTGTCGCTTCACCACATTCTTGTATTTGGCAAACTCCTCATTATCAAATCCCTTTGGGCGTCCACTTGAAGAAGAACCCTCACTCCGTGTTCGTTTGCTAGCCATAATAAAAATTGAAGGGTGAGAAAAAACAATTTAATGCACAAAAGTATTGGTAAAATTTTAGAAATGAAATTTCGACCGAGATGCAAATAGGTCGAGCAATTGCTCGACCGATCTTTTAAATTTGCACGATGCTCGGCCAAGCACGAGATGGCTCGATCGAAAAAGGTGTCTGTCCGTGCGGGCTGCTAGCACGTTTGGGCTCGGTCGAGCCTGCCTCGCTCGACCGAGCGAGGCCACTGTCCGAGGCCTTCGACCCAGCTCGATCGAGCCTGCATTGCTCGATCGAGCTTCCCTTGCTTTCGCCAATTTTAGCCCTCTTTTCAACATCTTCCCGATCATGTTGCCTTCCATCCTTTCTATTCTTCATACACAACTTGTCAAATGAAAGTATAGCACCACAAACAATTAGGAACCCTTCACAACAACAAAACCACATTATTCAACAAAAATCACTAACAAACCATTATTAAAAAATGAAAAATAACAAAATTAAAACATTGGGTTGCCTCCCAATAAGCGCTTGTTTAACGTCGCAAGCTCAACGATCATACCTCATGTCAATCGTGGTCAAAAGGTGCTGAACCGGAACTCATACCTCGATCAACGATCACATGCTCCTCCGGGAAAAGAAGCTTCCTTCTTACATTCCGTGGTGGATCTGTATCCACTCGAGCTTTCTTCAAACGATTTTGATCAAGTTCTTCTTCATCCCCCGGATCTTTGTAGGCTTCATTATCCTCACTCATAAGTTTTAAACCCGGATCAAGCACATCCTTCATCCTTTTCTTTTTCCTAACTTTCTCAACTTCACTTGCATCCACATTCTTCGGAGGTAGGGAAAACACTACTTCCTTGCCACAACAACGAAATGTAAGTTCACCATGTTTCATGTCAAACAAAGCATCGGCTGTGTGCAAAAACGGCCTCCCAAAGATTAGTTGTATACCCCCTTATTCTTCATGTCAACTACAAGAAAATATCCCGGGAAGGTAAACGTCAACACTTCAACATGGACTTCTTCAACCAGCCCTTTTGGGCAAAACAAAGCATGATTAGCCAATTGGAGCACTTGACTTGTAGATTTAAGGTTCCCAACCTCCAACTCCTTATACAAGTCCCATGACATAAGGTTGACACTCGCTCCGGAATCGCACAATGCCTTCTCAATGCATTTATCTCCAATCTTACATCCTACTACGAAACCTCTGGGATCTTCCTTTTTACTAGCAATATTCCTTTCTTCAAATTCACAAATGCTACTATCCAAGATCTCTTCTCGTCCAACTAGCTTATCTAACATAGGTACCCTTTCTATCTCCTCCGGTAAAGGCATTTCGATGTCACCTTTCTTCACATAATCAAAGAAATTCACATCTCTGATTCTCTCATCCTTTTCCGATTCTTTGTTCTCAATTTCTACTTCAACTTCTTTTTCTTCTTCAATGTCCACTTTCAACTCTTCTTCAATTTCCCCCATTTCAATCTTAGGGGTCATGAATTCCAAGTTTCCCTCCATCCTACTTTCACCTTCTACCATGTTACAAACTTTCTTTCACTTCTGTATCACTCGGAAACTTCCTAGCTTGATGCTTCCCGCTTAATTGTTTGGCGATAGCAGAAATTTGAAGTTGAATTTTGGAAAACATGCCATCGTACTTCTCAAATTTCTTATCCATTTCTTCATTAAAATTCCTCCTCAGTTCTTGGTTTGCATACCTATTATTTCCCCCAGCATATCCTTGACCACACCACTACTTCCCCCTTCAATTTGTAATGGAGGATTTAAAGCGTTGTTAGGATTAGCATAGGAAAGATTTGGGTGAAATCGGTTGGACGGATTGTATTGGGGACAAACATTGAACCCCATTCTTTGATTAACAAAATTCGAATTCTCCGGATGCGGTTCTTCATGTCGAACTACCATCATATCCTCATTCCTACCTCCTGATGTAGACAATGCATCAAGCTTCTTTTGCATAATTGCAATTTGCTCTTTGAATTCTTCACTTTCCTTTGCCTCATTGACCGATTTAACCGATCGATAGTCTTTCCGTTCGTTGGGCCAATGGAGACTATTTTCAGCCATTTTCTCAATTGTCCTCCAAGCTTCTTCCTCTCCAAGATCAAGAAATGCTCCTCCCGATGAAGCATCTAACATCACTTTCGTTTCATAGTTTAATCCCCCGTAGAATTGGCAAATTTGTTGACTCCGAGAAAGTCCATGTCTTGGGCATTTCCGTAGAAGCTCTCAGAATCTATCCCATGCCTCGTATAGAGGTTCATCGTATCTTTGCCCGAACGATGTGATATCAACCCTTCTCTTCAAAGTCAAACTTGGTGGGAAAAACTTGAATAGAAAATTCTCCCTCAACTCTTCTCAAGTGACAATATTTGATTTGCCCAAGCCTTCGAACCAATTCCTAGCACCATCTCTCAAAGAGAGTGAGAATAACCGCAACCGAATTTGATCTTGAGGCACTTGGTTGATCTCTATAGTATTAGTAATCTCCAAAAATCGAGAGATATGAACATTTGGATCCTCGGTTATGTGACCCCCAAATTGGTTGTTCTGTATGATTTGGACCAACTGTGGCTTTATCTCAAATTGCATGGCATTCACCCCTAACCGAAAACCTCCCGTTAACGGTTCCCCTTGAGGTGGGAAAAAGATTTTGTAATGGTCTTCTCGGACCATTCCTCTCATTGTTCATAGCCTTCATCAACTCGAGTTGCCTTTCCAACTATTCTATCCTAACCGTGTCTTCCCCGTGGTTAGCCATCTCAAAATAAATTCAACTAATTTCTCTTCCTTCTTGCCTCTTCTTTGCCTCAAGCTCTCTAGCCTTTGATCGAGTGATCATAAACCACCTAGGAAAAATCCACAAAACCAATTACAAGTAAACAATTCAACAAAAACACACAAACATAAATAAGAAACAAAACAATGTTAGTAGAACTATTCACACAAGCATTTCCTCAAACACCTAGCATACCATACTTCAACTTTCAATAATTCCACAAGACCTACTAAAAGATCCCTGGCAACGGCGCCAAAAACGTGGTAGCCGTGTGAAACACACACAATTATCACGTTAAAATTATCAATCTGGTCTCTTTCTCATTCGCTCAAGTGGATATCATCTACTCCATTGAAGGGTATTAATAGCTTGGTAACAAAATAGTCGTTGGTTTTTATCTATCTAGGCGATAAATTCTAGACATAACTTAAATGCAAACAATCAACTATTAAACTAATTGCAATTTATCCAAGCAAACAATTAAATCAATTGTATAGGTAGATCAAGAAAACAAATCCGACAACTTAGAAGATAGTGAGTGATTGTAAACTTCAATTGTTCCGAATTTAACCAAGTTATGTTACAAACAACTTTTAATTCCTATGAGGTTGAGCAACCGACTCTTATGTCACTAGTCACTTGCTACAGATAACTAGCGGTAGCTGGCACAAGGAGTTGCAAACAGCTATGTTATTAACTCCTAAGCCACTCCTAAACAACCGTCGATTATTGCCCTACAATCCTAACACCGCCCATGGATTGGTACTAGAACTATAAGATTATGCACTTATCACGATGATTCCGTCCGAGTATTTGCTGCAACGTTCACGTCAACTACCTAAAGGCTGGCTATTACCTACACCTAATAGGCAAAAACAAGCTCAAGTGCAAATCAACCCCTCATAGGAAAGTAAACAAGCATAATTGATTCAATCCATCACAATATCCGTAATACAACACTCACTAATGAAATTAGTTCTCCATACCTTGAGTTAAGTACAACACAAATTGAGAATTGAAAGAATTCATTACATAACTTCAAGGTCAACGATTGATCTTCTACGGTTGTCTTACTTAAATCCAATCTACCTCTCTTTCTTCTTCAATCTTCACCAAATGGATGAAATGTGGCTTGATTCCCCTTGATTTTGGTTGGGGAGATGATTTGAGATGAATCTAAGGAGAAGTATTGTGACGGTTATTCTAATTTTGGGCAAAAATTCTTTAATTAACTGATTTTCCCCCATTTATAGGCGAGCAAACAGGGCCTCGGATCGCCCAAGCCAACCATGGCTCTCCCGAGCCATCCTGGAAACACCGGAAACCAGGGAAACCCATTTTGGCTCGGCCGAGCCAGAACCGCTCCACCAAGCCTGCTCTTTTCCAGCAAGGCTCGGTCGAGCCTGCACTACTCGGCCGAGTGAGCCCTCTGCCCGACTTAGCTCGGCCAGCCTGCTCCGCTCGGCCGAGCAAGTCCTCCAAGCTTCCGAAACCCTCCTTTCGTTCTGCTCGGACGAGCCTAACCTCCTCGAACTCCAAACTCGGACGATTTTCCTCCAAAACTCTACCAAATATGCCATATTATGCTCAAAACAAGTCCTACCACATTTCAAACACAAAAACACGAAAACAAGACAAAAGAACAACGAAAGTAGATGATATGAGGGTAAAATGGCCACAAACATGCACGTTCACACATTGAAAAATAGGTCATTTTACACACATATCACTCCACATCTCCCATGACAACCATTCGGGTGCCGTCTCCCCCCTGCGGTAGTCCAAGATCGATATAGGACACTGGAGAAGGACGAAGTCACGAGAAAAGGAAGCTGGTGTCCAGCGGATGAGTCGGTTTTGGAAGACGCCATAGATAGCGTCCTCCTCCTGCACACATGTGCGGAGAAACTCCTAGAGGTGAGCCTCCTAGAATTTGCGGGGGGTGGAGCAGATGAACTGTTCAAGCCCGTTTTGCCTGACGGCGACCATAACCTCCTAGGCCACCATGTAGTCCGACTCATTCTCCGTGTACAAGCTAGATTCATTGAATATCTGATTCCTTCGGATTTCTACTTTTTGTTGTGGAGAATTCATGTTTGTAGAAGGAAGTGTTTCAGGTTGAAAGATTGCAAGGGAAGAGAAAGTTGAAAGGCAGAAGTGTGAAGATAAGAATCATCACAAAGGGTGGTATTAAAAAAGAGAATAATGAACATGTTCTTTCGTAATGACTGGCCGTAAAATATTTCAGAAGATCACGACGATTCATGTCACCTCTCAGAATTCGAAGCGTCGCGAGGAGAGTAATCGACAAATGTGCATGGAAGGTCTAATCAAAGTCTGCAGTGACAAAAGGTGGTCAAGTCAGCGAAAGGCTCGAGACACTCATCACAATATTGGCTGGTGAGTCTCAGTAGATATTTCAAAGTATGCTGATGAATCAGAAATGAGAGATAGCATATCTTCTGCTAGGCTGTAGATGCTAAGCTACAGTCTCCGTTGTTGTCCACGATGGTAGTCTGCTGGGTCTATGGTCTCAGCAATCTCTCAATTCGAGGCGGGAAATCTTAAATTCAAATTGATGGAACCCGACGTGGTGCATTTATTGCACGCAGACGGCTGCGCTGAATAAGGAAGCACCACGTCAAAAGCACTCGAGATTTTCTTGCAGCATGGGAGGCCTTACGAAAAGACATGGTGGCTCTGAACCGTCGATTTAACTCATTGAAGAAATTCCCTCAACCGTTGGATCTTACATCCAAAGGTATAAACTCAAACCATCATTACCATTCATAGTTTTTTTTCTTCGAAATCCAAATCAGAATCCCTAACTCTCAAACCATAAAGCCTTCATTTCTTCTCTATACCTCTCAAAATCTCTTCGATACCCAAAGTTACTCTCTAAAACGGCTACCAATCCTGAATCATCATCAACCCAGAAGTCCATTTTCGATAATCGTCTCTCCAGAACCAGTGCGGCCCCCATTTATACTTTTCCACCCATTACTGGTTCACCCCTGCATGAACGACATGTACCAGGATTTATGAGAATTGTGAAGAAGGAGGATATCAACGACTCAATCCCGTATGGTCAGCTCGTGATATTGGCTCGGAAGAAGGAGCAGACCGGCCATACCAAAGAACAGTGGAGGTTGGCCCAAATCATGAAGGACCGGATTCTGTATATGCCTCTCGCTCCTTCCCACATTCCAGACTAGATAATGGATATTCTGCATAGCGAGTAGGTAATAAAGTATTTATCTGCTGAACTCGAACACTTTCACCCGCACATGGTATCTGAATTTTACGCTAGGGCTGTGATGGATGATGATATAAAGTCATTCAAAACCTCCGTCTATGGCAATATTATTGATGTGAATGCAGAGGTTCTTGCTAAGATATTTGGGCTCCGAAATCATGGAGAAAGAATATCTCAATATAGGGTCAATGATATTGGGGAAATGGAGAGGAAATGAAACTTGTGGAGAAAGCCCGGTGACATGAAAGATAGGAAAGGGCAGATTATTTCATTTAGGGTAGCCTCCCACATCAACACTTTGAAGGAGGAATTCAAAATCCTCGCTGAATTGGTTATCAAGATGTTCCAGTGTGATGCTGGGTCTTATTCAGAATTATCTGCTAAGAAGTATGCGGTCATGATAGCCCTCACAGAAAAGTTGAATGGAAATTGGGCTGAGTTCTTTTACGAGCGATGGGCAGAGCATGCTCGAAAGAACGACCATATGTCAGTGGAAGGGAAATTCTCTTTGAATGTCAACTTTGGTTTGAAGATCAACAAATTTTTGGAGATAATCTTGAGCACAAAGAAGGTCGATCAGGGTGTGAAGCTCCTCTCTACTGATTTCATTCCTTTGACGAAGAAGGAAGCCAAACCCCTCGACTTTAAAAGACCTAAGAAGTTGACAGGCAAGTCAAACGTGGATATAGACAAACCTACTTCCAATGAAGAAGTTGAAGAACGTTCCTTGGGATACCAAGTACTGCAGCAAGCTTCTCCTTTGTCTGCTGAGGAAATTGCCGCGCTAACCAAGAATGCTGAAACAGAGCAATGCTTTCAGCATCTTGAGGAGATTAGCTATGTGATCTCCCAACTGAAGAGATAGACAAAATCATGGCCAAGAAGACCTCCAAATAATCAACACTAAATCTGGGTCAGCTTGCCGAACCAATTTCAAAATGGGAGCAAAGAGAGATTGTGTCTCCTAGGAAGAAGAGCACTCGTAAAAGTCTCTTCAAGACCGCTGATCTGAAGGCAGCTGAAATGAAAGCAGTAGAGAAGGATGATGCTATGAAGAAAACCGCTGCTGAGCAGGCTGCTGCTGAAGAAACATTGGAGAACACTCCTTCGTCCTCTAGGTGTCTTGAGGACCATCTCAAAGGTATAAGGGCAATCAAGAGGAAACACGACATTGAGAAGAAGAAAATGGAGATCAAGCAATACAGGAACGATCTTGACAGGATCACATTTGAGGCAAGAGATCAGAATTTGGAACAAATCAAGCAATCTTATGATGAGCGTGAAGCTAAAAAGACTGCTACTGATGAGAAAGTGGACAAGGAAGCTGCTAAGACGTTGGACAGAGCAGCAAAGAAAGGCAAAATAGCAGTCGAGACTGCTAAGAAAGGAAAAACAAAGGAAGATGAACGAATTCCTGCCACCGTTCCCAGAGTCGATGACAGTGGAAAGATTGTACCGGAAGAGGAAGCAATGTTTGATAACAAGCTTGCTGAGACGCTACAATCCGGAGCGTTCAATGCCATTGAACACTCCAGAGGGAAAAAGGTTCAATTTCGTGAACCAACTAAAGGACCCTGCCACAGCAGTAGCTCAGAAGAGGTCATCCCACCTAGAGACAAAGCTGTCATGCCATAAAGAGATAAGAATACTGAATCATCTGGAGCAGGGAAAAATATTATCGATTTGGCCGCATCTGCTGAAAAACCTTCCACTGAGGAAGTGTCTCCTAAATCTGCTAAAAGACCCTACGCTGAGGAAGTGGCTCCTAAATCTGTGGAAGGACCTACTGCTGAGGAAATTGTTGTGGAATTTGCTGAGGGAGCCTCTGTTGCTCAGGAGACGCCTGCAGTTGCTGCTGATACCGTACAAGCTTAAGAAAGAATGGAGGATGAAATTTCTTCCGCTGGTGATATGTTGATTGAGTCAACATGTTCTTCAGGTTCTGACTCAGAAGGAGAATCAAACGAGGTATCTGACGCCAAAATTCTCCGACAGTTTCCTACTGCTAAAAATGAGGTACTAAGGATTCCATACCATGGACTGCCTACTAAAATCTTTCACTCGAGGAGAGTAGCACAATGGTGCATGTCTGTCTCTCTCGACAACGACTTAAATGGTGATCTCCATGAATGGGGTTTCGAGATCATGGCATTTGTGAATTAAGAAATACAAAGGGATATTGCAGAGGTTTTCTCTGCTGAAAAATAGATGAGACGACAGAAGAGGGCGAGCTACTTGGCCAAGAGCTCCTGCGATGGAAAACATATGATTACATAATGCAAGAGTTGTACTTTGAAGAAAGGATGCTTGTTATTTCCAGGCAAGGTTTAAATTTTTGGCGCTCAGAGGAGGCTTGGTCGAATGACTGGATGAATCAACCTCCGTGTACGAAGCAATTTATAGATAAACAGGTGATGGAGAGGTTGAAAGTCATTCGAGCTCATCGACTATTTTCTGCATCCAAGTCGTTGCCTCCATCAGCTTTTGCACCGGATGAACGCTCTGCTGCACATTTTCAATTATCCAAACGTCAAGCACTAGCTATTGCTGCATATCAGAAACGAAAAGCTGCATATGAGGAGAAGCAGTGAGTGAGAAGCATGGAGCTGACAGCTATTGAACAAACTAAGGAAGAAGAAGCCAAAAGACAATGCCTTACTGAAATGATTGTCTTTCACAAAGGATTCAACCAAGTTGCTGCCTTACTCCAAGCCACTGAAGCTCATGATTCTGATATGGATTCAACTTAGGATTTGGTGGGAGATTCGATGGAGATTGGGAACGAAGTTATTGCTGAGGAACCTGCTAATCCAAATACAGGGGAAGCAAATCCTCAAGGTCTTAGGTTTCGGTTCCTGAGTTTGCTGCTATGATAGTCGATGGTGAACATGTTGCGAATCCCGACATTATAGCAGGGACTGAGTTAACTATTTCTGACACCCCCATTTCTGCTGAACCTGTGCAAGTAAATGTCCAATCCTATGTTGTGTCCTTGATCAACACAGCCCTGCACCCACGTGACATCCAACAAGCCAAGGCGGTTAAAGAAGTCAGGAAGGAGGTTGCTGGTGTTAGGCGTGACGGGTTCTAAAATTAAGTCCTCAGTCAGCGAAGTTCAGCAAATGGTTGTTCAAGTTAAGGAGACGATCACCCACATGGAAGAAACCGTCTCTACGGCACAGACCGATGTGGTGGCAGTCAAAGTGGACATTTCTGAGCACAAATCCTTCTCCACCTCTTACTTTGATGCGATCAAAGAGGGGGAAGAACAAAGGATTGCTGAGCAAGCTAGGTTGAAGGAAGAAGAGGCTGAACTGGCAAGGAAGGAGTTGGAGATCCTACAGGCCAGACTGGAGAAAGGGATGGAAAGAGAGGCAAGGGAGAGAGCGGCCGATCAAGCACGTGTTGAGAAGTTCATGGCGCTGACAATGAACAGATTGGACTCAATTGACAAAACAAAGCCTCCACCTGATGCATAGAGCTAAGGTCACCTCTTTCTAGCTCATATTTTCTTTTGCTTCTGATTGATTTCATTGTACCTGTATATTCCAAATCATATTTGAAATCATCAGATTCGTGACAAAATCTCATTGTCCACTTCTGATTATTTGTGTGCGTGCTCTAGTTGACATACACTTTTCGTGTATTCAACAAATTTGAATGTGGATACTATGTTTTGCTGGTTGTTGATTGGTGGTAAATGTCTGCTGTTGTTAAAAATGTTAGGTCCTCTAGCATACTTTCTTTGCAGCATTTACTTAGGTTTTATTGAGCGAGAATATTTCCCAGCATATCTTGAGGGGGAATTTTACTTAAAACCAATCATTTTGCTACTGAAAGTTAGCATTCCTTGTAACTCAAAATTTTTCTGCTAAGTCTCAGCAATCGATAGTAAGCTTTGATCGCACCAAAAAGGGGGAAATTGTTGGGAAATTATTCCAAAATCTCCCTTAGGATTATATTGTAAAATGCTTTGTTGAATCAAACCTTGGTAGATGGTCGATAAATTGCTGAACTCTAGCATAGTCTAGCAACTCTTGTAATGTCCTGTATAGGGTAAATTTTGAGTTGTAATAGAATAGGTTGCTAGAAACACTTCCAGCAAACACCGGAGGATGCTAAAGAAGATAGAAGTATAGTGGCAGCAGAATGCTGAGGAATCAGCATTTGCTTGCACATTGCAGATTGCTAAAGACATTAGCAATCCGGAGTCGAAGGAATCAGAAGAGCAACTGCTAAGCAGTCAGCAGTCCATCTAGCAGATTGCTAAAGATTGTTAGCAGACCATTCCGAAGAAGCTCAGCAAAGCGAAGACAACAAATAACGGCTCCTACACCACCGTTCTGACAAACCTACGCGCAAGGACTAGACTTTTCAGAAGTAGGTTGGAAAGCCTGTACGAAGTCTGAAAAAGTTAGTAAAAGTCTACCTACTTTTGGACAAAGGATCCGTTGTGTCTAACGCTTATGGAAATTCAAAGTTTTGAATCTCCAAGTATAAAAGACGAGTCCAAAAGAGAGAAAGGACTACTGCTCTTTCTATACTCGAACTCACACTCGAAAGATTCCTAAGATAATAGGAAAAAGCTTGAGAGCAGTCAGTAGAAAGCCACAATTGAAAGACATTCAAAGCCTTCAACTACCTAAGTGTCCCTGTTTGATTATCTGACACTCCATTGAAGAGATTCTGTAACTTTGCTCGAGAATCTTCAATCATTGGGATGCCTTCCTTTATTTGAAGCATCATGCAATTAATTCTCTAAAAAGGGATTGATTAAGACGGGCATCTAGTCGTACTCGAAGAAAAGTTTGGAAGGAACTATAAATCTTCCATTAGTAGCAATGGCGAGTTTTACGAAGGTGTGCCCTTGACTCTGCCGGAACTACACCTGAGGAGTTCAGAGTAACGGAGGTTAGCCGTGAAGTAGCCAGCCTGAAAGTTCACTGCCTGCTTTACTTGAGAGGCGAATCCTTCTACACCGTATACTTAGTGAAATTCTTTGCATTTCGGCTAAGGAGTGGACGTAGATCTTTTGATCGAACCATTATAAACTCGGTGTCGTTATCTTGTTTACTGTTTTATTGTTTAACATTTAACTGTGATTCGAAACCTAGAAACAGAGTTGCTAGCGTATATCTACAAGAAAACCTAAGTCAGGTTGAGCTAAATAATCTTGAAAATAACTTAAAGTGCAAGTGAACGTTTAAATCTTCCGCTGCAATTCGTGTGAGAGTTTTATCTTAATCACGATGACTCTGATCTTAGGGACCAACAGTAACAGCTCGAAGTGCTAGGAGGAAGTTATTCTTTCCGGGTGAGTAATGGACTATTCAGCAAGGTATGTATTCCGCATCCCCTCCTTTTGATCACGATTGAGCAAAAGAGGTATGAAAGTCAGGCTAACGACTTTAAACAAGTGCTTGTTGGGAGGTATGTATTCCGCATCCGCTCCTTTTGATCACGATTGAGCAAAAGAGGTATGAAAGTCATGCTAACGATTTTAAACAAGAGCTTGTTGGGAGGCAACCCAATTTACTTTGCTTTTTAATTGTTTTTGTTTTGAATATGTTGTTTAGCTTACTTGGTTTTAGTTGGTAATGGTAGAGATGATGTTTAAATGGGGGATTAGTGATCTTGTTTGGTGAAATTTGCAGGAAAATGGTGATTTCACATTGAGAAGTTGCATTTTGAGAGTTGGGTTTGCCGGAAATGGGAAGGGTCTGATTAAGTCGGAGCATCGAAGTGGTTTTAGAGGGTAAATTTTGCCCCAACTAAATTTCAACCAAACCCAAGAATGCCTTGGGGCCGGTTCTGTCGAACTCAATCGAAAATTTGGATAGGGGGTACAAACTTTAAATTTCAACTGAACCGACCAAGCTTGGGGTCCGGTTTGTTCAAACCCAATTGAATCTGGTGGGATAGAACTGAAAACTCGACCTAACCTAGCTCGGGTTGGGTAAAAATTTAGCACAACTTAAATACAAATTAGGGCTCATTTCTCCCCATTCTAATTTCTATCGAAATTCTCTTCCAAAACTTCAATTTTTGTCTTACCCATTGCTTTTATGTGAAATTTAATCCCAGTTTCTCCTTATTGCTTCTAGAAGAGTTTGTGGCACTCAACTAGCAGTTGGGATTAGGCAGCCAACCAATTTTGACGATGAAGAATTTGAGAGATACAAGGTTATGGTGGAGAAAAGTGTGGTTGGGTCCAAATACCCATGTGCGGATACATTTGATGCGTTGGGGCTTAAAGAAGATATTTGGAGGTTGCTTACGAATATAGGATGGAGAAGTTACTTGAGGGAGCAATGGCCAACATACATGGAGCTCACCAAGGAGGTCATGGCATCTGTCACGGTGATGAAAGGCTTGGGAAGTGTTTCATTGTCGGTGGCTTTCAAAATCTGAGGGTTTAGATGTGAGGATGACTACTGTTCATGGAGATTTTACAGCTTTCCAGGCGAGGTATCATGCTGATAGAGCGGTCACAACTTCTCGATTTGATGGCATTGACAAGCGACTGGAGGAAATTAAAGGTGATATCTGGGAGCTGCAGCATTGCTTTCCTATGTCGTATTACCGCCACCATGATTGATATTCGCATGACGAGATGAGTGATTGGATACGATCAACCTATTTTACAAACTTAGTCCGTCTTGACTAAGTATTGGCGGATGTGTCGACTGCTGGTTTTGGTTTACTCTTGTTAGGAAAATATTCCTTGATTTGTGTTGTAAATCCCTCTTTAGATCAAATTGTAAAAGTTTTGTTAAATCAAAGCTTAGTTAGTTTGGTCGATCATTTCTGAATTCTAGATAGTATAGCAACTCTGTGTAAAATCCTGTTTAGGAAATATTTCGAGTTGTAATAGATAAGAAGTGCTTGCGGAAGATTGCTAAAGGATTTAACAGCTGAAACGAAGACTTCAGAAATTCTGGATGCTAGGAACTTCTCAGCAGTCAAGCAGATTGCTAGAGAAGTCAGTAGGCAGGATGACTGCTAAGGAGATTAAAGACAAGTGCTAGAATAATGTCTGCTACGGTGTTAGTAATCATATGCTGAAGAAAGAACTGCTACGGAGATAGCAATCATATGCTGAAGGAAATGATTGCTAGGAGTATTTACTCAGCAGTCGAAAGAAAAGAGATAGCAGAATGCTGAAGGAGTCAGTAATCACTATTTGATCGGGAGATTGCTAGAAGCTATAGCAATCAGGAAGCATGATATCGAGTGATAGCAAAATGCTGAAGGAGTCAGCATTCGCTAGTACTTAGCAGATTGCTAGAAGAGCTCAACAATCAAAAGGCTTAGCCGATCGTTCCTAACATTCTCCGATAGAATGCTAAGCAAAGAAACACCTTGCAACAACTACTAAGATGCCCGTTCTAACAAAGGTACAACCAAAGATGATAAGCTAGCCCGAAGTAGGTGATAAAGCACTGTACCACGCCACAAAGGACGATAATGTAGACACTCTTTTGGCCGAATAAGACCGTTGTGTCTAACGGGTATGGAGATTCAAGTTTTGAATCTCCAAATATAAAAGATAAGTCCAAACAGAGAGAAGAACTACTACTCCACTACAACACACAACTGAAAATTGCAAAAGATACCTTTTACAAGCGAACAAAAGCAAAAAAGAGAGTAGTCAGTTGAGAGCTCCTTAAAGAGAAGAATTCAAAGCTCTCAACAACCGTAGTGTCCCCCTCATTTAATATCTAAAAGTACATGGAAGAGATTCCTTGACTTTGCTCAATAATCCAATCATTGGGACAACTTCCATCCTAGGAAGCATCCAACAATCACATCTCTGAAAAGAGATTAACTAAGACGGGTTGTTGCCAAAACCCCAAGAGTTCGGAAGGAACTATAAAGCTTCCATTGCAGAAAGGCAAAGTTTTACGAAGGTGCGCCCTTGACTTAGCCGCAGTTGCTGACTAGAAGATCCAAGTAACGAAGGATAGCTTCGTAGTAGCTGGCTTGAAAGCTCACCACCTGCTACAGGAGATAGGCGAATCCTTGTACTTGAACATATCTTTTTAGTGAATTCTCAGTGTTCGACTGAGGAGTGGACTTAGGTCATAAAGGATCGAACCACTATAAACATTGTGTTCTTTACTATTTTATTATTTCTGCTTGTTGTTTAAAACCTAGCAAACTCAAGTTGCTAGTGTATATCTCTGAAGCAATCTAACACCTACCTCGAGCTAAACAATTGTGAAAGAAACTAAGTGCAAGTTACTTTTACATTCCGCTGCATTTTCTAAGTAGCTTTCGGCTGCTTATCACGACTCTGATCAGGTACCAACAACTCTTCTCCTTATTCTACTTTCCCTTATATACCTTGTTTTTGGTGTAGTATGTTTCCCATATGTTGAATGTTAATACATTGGATTTGATTTGATTCGATATGGTTGTATAATGATTGATGGTTTTAGTGTTTGAATTGTTTTTATACATTTGGAATTATTTTGATTTAAGATTCATTGTTTTGTTCTTTTTAAAGTATGTTGATTAATGAGGACGATTGGTTTATGGAATGTATGGTGGAGCTAGTGGAACAATGTCTCATTTGCTTAGATTTGGGAATGGTTTGATTAAAGGAAAGATGATTGGATTAGTATGATTCTTTGAATGTTCATATCTTGTTGAGCTTATTTTGTGGAAGTAGATTTGTAGTGAAGTGTTGTCTTGGTGGAAATGGACTATTGTTTGAAAAGATTTATGCTCAAATAGGTGGTGTATTTGTGTTTGTGTAGTAGGTACAATAAGGCTGATGGGGAGCGGTTTGATTGCGTGGATGCTGATGGGTAATACATTCTAATGCTTTCTCTTGCCCATTTAGATTGCATTAGTTGATTGCATAGTTGATGTTACGTAGGTTTGTGTATGATTGTGTGTGGTGTGTTGAACACAATTTGGACTTGAGATTTACTCTTTGTTGAACTTGTCGAGTTTTGATTCCTATTTGAACCAATGATAGGGCAAAATTGTGATATCGAGGCTTGCTAAAAGTTAAACTTTTGAACTGCCAAGATTTGTGTGTGTTAATGCTTGACACTTGACAAAAGTTGTGATATTTGAGCCATGATATTGTCATATCATTTTCGATTGTGAGAGGCGAGATTGAGAGTAAGAAATCTTGAACTTCCATCTGTTCTATATCTATTGTCGTGAGCCTTTGACTAGAAAATTATATTAGGCCATCGATTCCTAGTCCTACCTATCACATTGGGGATATAAAGTCTTTTCTTTGATTCTTATTTTCCTTTCATACCGTTGTTCCCCGTGATTGAGCTTAATTGGAGAATTTCTTTGAGATATGCTTGAGAACACGTTTGGGGGATATGTGTATGAGGGTGAATACGGATGTTGTGAGTGTGGGTTTTGGGAATAGATTTGTTTTTCAAAAATTGGATCTTGTTGTTTGAGGCAAGGAAGGAAAAGAAAGTAAAATGATGTGTGGAAAAGAAAATAAAAAAATTGGAAAGAAAGCAGTGTGCAAGTCAATAAAAAATGAGCACCAACGAAAAAAAAATGAGTTATGGTGGAAAAGAACAAAAAAACAGAGGAAAAACATGCAAAGTGCATGGTGAAAAACAAATTAAAAGGACTCGGATGTGGAATAAGCCTCAGGATGGTTGTTGGTGAACAATTGTTTGGGGGGTTTTGGGAATTTGTTGGAGTATAGTCACTTTAGCCTAAAATCACCTACCTTTAGTTAACCACATTACAACTAAATCAAAGACCTTCTTGATTCTAGATTAAAGCTCGATGTAGTATACTGGTGAGATAGGCTGCAAGCCTATGGAAATCGAACTTGATATCTCGTGCTTGAGTGAATGGTTCCTAAACACGAAAGGGTGTGAATTTCATTGTTTAACCAATTTGTTTAGAGGTTTGAAGTCTCTTGTATTAACTTTTGCACAAATTTAGTTTATAATCTCGTTTGATTGAGGCATGCTATGATTGATATGATGAGCTATGACGTATTGCACTAATTAGGAAGATTGCTTTACTTTGTTTTGATTGCGAACAATCAAAGGTTCATGTTTGGGGGATTGTGATATTTGTGGGAAATGTCCACTTTATTGATGCATTTTTGTGATTTTTCATGTTTATTTCACCTAAATATCATAGGTTTTTGTTTAGAGTTCATGTGTTTTCGAGTTTGTTTGCTTTTGAATTGTGTAGGTGAGCTTTTGAGCATAAATCCACAAGTTAGGCCAATTTTGGGCGTGAGTTTGGCCCAAATTGAGTGTGAAGAGCTAAAGCGGTGAAACATAGAACAAGAATCGACCCAACCCCGTTCGGGTTCGGTCAAAATTTTGCCTCTGTAAGGCAAATTTTTCCCGAACCCAATTCGGCTTGGTCAAAATTTGCACTATAGAGGGCAAATATCAATCGAACCTTGAATGTCTTGGGTAAATTCGTGTTGGATTTTAAGGAATTTTCTGAGATTTTGGCCATCTCGGTCGAAAGTTTCTTGTCCAGGGTGAAATTTCGATGCATTAACTTACTATAAAAGGCAGAAATCAATTTGGTGAAGGACTTTTGGCAGTTTTGAAATAGATCAAAGGGGAAAAAAGGCATTTACTCACTCCCAATCACTTCCAAACATCCAATCATGGGAGAATGAATGCAATACCACTCTAATTAAATGCGAATTGAGGAGGAATTTGAAGATCAAATCATCAAGACCAACAATAAGGGGAAATACTCTTTTTTACCTTGTATTGTAATGAATTCCTTGTGTATTGTAATTGAATTGAGATCAAACAAAGGTATGAGTGGCTAAACATTTGTAGGATATTGGTTGAATGATGCTTTAAATCTATTGTTTTGATTGAATGATTGTTTACCTTCTCCTAGTCAATTGCAACACACTAGAGCTTTTTCATTGTCAAGTAGTGTAGGCTTTAACAAACTATTTTATTTACAGGCATTGAGATTGTAGCCATTCCGCGGATTTAGATGTCGAGATTGCAGTTAAATGGATCATTATGAAGTTCATACCAATATCATCTTTCTCTCATTGGTAAATTCTATCTATTTGTGAAATTCAAACATTGTTTATGAGTTTGTTTGGAAACATGGAGCGAGTTGTTATCTCTACCATGGTAATTAAAGCATTTAGTTTTTTAGTGATTGTTAGTTAGTTTAGATTACTTGATTTGCCTAGATAAAAACTACTCAAAGATTGAATTTACTTGGATACAAGCACAACACAAAAGTAACCGGTACTCTAAGTAGGCGAAACAAGAAGAATTTGGATTGAAAAATTTTATTCTTAACTCGCTAGAGGTTTGGTTGATTTTATTAATCATATTTTTAGCATATCAGATCCTAAAATTTTTATTATTACCTCGAAAATCACTTCGCCAGAGCTCTCGCCGGAGTAGGTCACTAGAAAATAGTTTGTAAGAGTTGAGAGAAAACTAGAAAGTGTGGAGTGAGGAAGAAGCTTGTCATAAATAGATAGCAGTGAGGGGCAATTTCAATATTGCCGAATGTCAAAAAGTTAAAGTAGTTGTCATTCACTTGTCACATCGGTCATATAGACATCAACTAACTTCAACTCCACATCTCTTCACATTATTTTTACAAGAGACCGTAATATTGTCCATGGTCTACAAAATTTATCGATTGATACTATCCCAATATGAAAATGTCGGGTTGCTAAATAAGTTTTCCGCATCATTTGAATTAAATCTATCAATTAATATTTAATTTTCTTTAGTTAAAATAAAGATTGCAGGGAATAATGCTAAAAATGAAATCCTTAAATTGAATTTAGTAACAAAATATAGATTCTGGAATTCCAATAAATATGTGGAAATTTAAGAGGGGTGTTACATAGAAGCATGCTTAGGTTTGGGCGCAGATTGGGTCATGTGCTCGACGTCTCTGTAGCAGCCAAAACCCTTGAATTGCAATAACAATTTTATCTGTCGTGATTTACAAAAAGACACTCTTTCTATCATTACTTGTTTGTGTGAATCTTCGGTAAATGCTGCATATAGCTCATTTAATCGTAAGAAGAGGAAGTTTTCATATTCTGGTGAGGATGTTACATATATATGGCATCTGAGACTAGGTCACATGAGTCTAAAGAGGATTAAAGTAGATCCATTTCTAGATTTTGAATCCTGGATAAAGGAAAAAAGATGACGACAAAACTTTTCAAGGCAAGTGAGTCTCCAGCAAGTGATGTATTGGAATTGATCCACTTTTACTTATGTAGACCGATGTCTACACAAGCTTGTGGAGGATATAAGTATTTCCTCACTTTTATTGATGATTACTCGAGATACGAGTATGTTAACTTAAATCACTAAAAGTTTGAATGCTTTGAGAAATTCAAGGAATTTAAGGCAGAAGTAGAGAAAAAGTTAAACAAGATCATTAAGTCATTACGATCGGATTGTGCTCGCAAATATCTCAGTGACAAGTTCTTGTAGTTTTTTTTCAAACCATGGGATTATATCCCAATGGACTACATCGGGCTATCCTCAGCAAAGTTGTGTGGTAGAAAGAAAAATATGACTTTTTTAAAATGATTAGATCCATGATGAGTTATGCAAACTTGTCTATTTCATTTTGGGGCCACGCGTTATTAACTGTGGCATACCTGCCGAACCTGGTACCTAAGTTAGTTTATAAGTTACCCTCGGAGCGGTATATGTTCAAGGGAGAGTGTTCCGACTTGATCCCTAAGATGGATTGGATGATACCGGCCTATGGAATACGATAAATGACAAACATGCGGAAGAATAACATAAAGCTATGAATTTAGAAATTGAATCAATTATCCCTATGGATGTATACCAGAAGTCTGCGCTACAAGATGTCTCTCGGGCCATAGGTTGCAAATTGGTATACCGGAAGGATGGTTCGGAAGGAGAGATAATGGACGTTAAAGCCATGTTGATTGCGAATGTTTATAGTCTAAAGGAGGGTATTGCATTCTATCTATAACAACACATACAGACCTAGAGATTGACAGATGTATGTTAAAATCGTGTTTTTAAATGGGTACCTTGAGGATGGTCGAAACATCTATAAGTTGGAGCTCGAGGGACATGTGAAAGATGGTGAAGAGCATCTTATCTGTAAGCCAAAGAAATCCTTGTATGGACTAAAACAAGCTTCACGTTCATCGAACAAACATATTTATGATGTGCTCCTAAAGATTTTTGTAGTGCAGAAACGAAAGTTGTGTGTACCGATAATGCATCAGTGGAAGCATGGTATTCCTTGTACTTTATGTAGAAGGCATTCTCCTATTTGACAATGATTTGTAGGTGTTGTATGACATAACAGGATGTTAAGCTTGTCTCAGGCCGCTTATATTGATATTGCAATTACTTGTTTTAGCATGAAAAATTCAAAGAAAGGATTGCTTCCTTTCAGAAATGGTGTTCCTCTGGCTAAGGCACAATGCCCTGCAATGGAAGAGGAGAAGGATGATATGGCTAAAGTACCATATGCTTTGGCAGTGGAAATCTCATCCATGCGATGCTATGTACGAGGCCATATATCTCATATTCTTTGGGCATAGTGGCCACATATCAGTCTAACCCTGGACAGGTGTACTGGAATGTTGTCAAACATATTCTCAAATATCTAAAAATAAATCAAGACTATTGTCTTGTTTATCAATGTGAGAATTTAAGCCATGTGGGTTATACGGATTCGGATTTGTAGGGGTATGAGGATGAGAAGAAATCGACCTCAAGCTATGTGTTCACCTTAAAAGGTAGAGTTGTATCGTGGAGGAGTGCGAAATAGAAGTGTATCCTGACTCCACCATGGAAGCTGAGTATGTGGTAGCTTCAGAGGCTTGAAACAAGTGGTATGACTCCGTAACTACCTCCAGGAGTTAGATATTATTCTAAGTTTGCCAAAGACTATCTTGATATATTGTGACAATTCTGGTGCAGTAGCAAACTCTAATGAACTTAGGACTCAAAAGGCAACAAAGCAAAAAGAGAGAAAGTACCACGTTAAACGAGAAATCATAGCGATTGGTGATGTGCAAATAGATAAGATAGACATGAAGGATAATTTATCCATATCCATTAGCAAAGAGCTTACCTTAGAAGGCATACAAGGTAGCCTAGGACTGAGGTAGATACTGACCACCTGGTGACCTAGATTAGAATAGACACATGTTATATGATGCAGTATTTTTTATCAAGTAAAAAATTATCGAACACGAATACTCAATTCGCCCGTTGTTTTGAGTAAAAGGTATTGATTTATGAACTTTAATATCTAGACGCGATAAAATGACTTTGAATGATCAATTATAAACTACCTAAAATTCTAAAGATTAATGTAACAACTAAATAAAATACCAAATGACTGACTTAAGATTACCAAAGAGAGAATAGTTGAGGAACATAGGATGGATTGGGGTAGATTAAGAATACGTTTGGACTTGTTAACTTACGAACCAATTTCCGTTAGATAATTTGGATCAATTCACTGATTCGAGTTATTAACCTTAGTACCGGTGCAACAACCGTAGATTAATCTCAATCTCAACCTAAGTCTAAGTATGTTGAGTTCGATTAACTCCCAAAAGCTCAAGAATTAATGACCTAGATATCAATTCACCTATCTTCTAAGTGGAACAACACCCTGCAATTATTATTGCAATCCCCTCTAATTAAAAAACCTATTAAGTTAGTTCATTGAGGCATACTTTCCAACACATGGTGATCAAACATGAAAGGAACACAAATTCAATTCCACAATAATAATCAAACCCTTGGAAATTCTATTACTCAAATCCAAACAATATTTAAATCAATCCTTTTCACATCCAAATCCTCAACAAAGAGTTTAGCCACTCATGAATACAATGAAAAACATCAATATCCCAAATTGAATCATAGAAGAGAAGGGAAGACAAGAAAGCTTAGGGTTTTTAATGATGAATCTTCAATTCTAGCTTCAAATCCTTCCTTCTACCTTTGATTCCCAGCCTTGAGACGTGAATTTCGCTTCTACTTCGTGTCTTTTTCTCTCTCGGGTTTATAAGAGTCGACCCCTCATTTTGTGACACCCCTTGGCCTTTTATAGTTGAGAAATCCGCAGCCTCAGTAATTCGATCCCGAGCGGAATCTCCTTTGGAAACTTCCATCCCGAGCGGGATGGAATAAGCTTCTCGCTGAAAAACCCCGACAGGTCCCGAACGGGACAGATTGGTCCCAAACGGGACGGGCTTCGGCCTTCCCATTTTTTCTCCTCAAATTCACGCCAAATTTTCGAGTTCCGAACGCAATGGAGCATCCCGAGCAGGACCAGCCTGTCCCGAATGGGATGGGCCTCGAATTTCTGGCTTTTTGTCCCTTTTTAAGTCCCGAACGGGATGGGCCTTGTTTTCTGTCCTGCATACTCAAAACAACACTCGAACACCCAGTGAAGGAAAATCAATAAAAAGAAAGGATATGTGTGTGATTTGTGCACCTAATCCTCATCAAATCATTCAATTAAAACTCTAAAAATAGTACAAATTACACACATATCATTATACTCTGGAAAGTAATGGTATAATGCTTTCAGTATAAGTGAGATATTGTTAGAATTTCATACATAAAAGCATTAGGATTCATATATTGGGAAATGTAATGTTTGATCTACTATGATCATCAATGACTTGCAGTAATCAACTCTTGTCTGAATTAACAATCATACAATGTGAACAAATACATCTAGTTATCTCCTTGATTGGAAGATCATATGGTGTGTAAGAGATCACACAAGATAGTATAGATCATTCGACCTAGCGAGATATAACATTTATCACATTTGAGACATTTACTGGAATGGTTGTTGGTTTAGGCTGCGGCACACGTGTCCTATAAGTGGTTAATCTTGGCTGCTTTGTGTGACCGGTACATCTTTATGTATTGATGTTAGGTATTGATGTAGAAATACCACCTTAATTTGATGTTTTGATGTGTCAAAACTATATACCAAAGTCTAGGCCTTAGAGTTACTACCTCATGTAATCCTTGTATAGGATGATCGAGTTGTAATAGTCTAGGAAGAAAGAAACCATCAAAACTGTGGAAAAGTTTTGAAGAAGACGCCATTCAGAAAAAATGATTGTCGAACCTACAAGACGAAGACAAGCAGAGCAGAGCAAAGGTCACGAAAAACTGCGCAGAAAGTCTTTCCTTACAAGGTTTGGATACTCAAGAAAACTATGGACATAGTCTTCACGTAGAAACTATTGAGAGGCGCTCACATTTTCAGATCAAGACAGTTTCGCATCAAGGAATGCGTACATAGAAAGATGTGAAACAAGTCGCAGAAGAACTTCAAGAAAGTCAAATATGAAAGATGGACAGATACTCAGCTGCGACTGGCGTACAACATTGTTCGGTGTCTGATACAACAAGTACAAACTGCTAAGAAAAGCAATACTTGTAGCAGAAAAAGAAGAGAGGCAAACGACTTTTTCAGAGAAGGATGGACTATGATTGGACAATCTTCTCAATGTCTCTACCGGTTATTTTCTGGTTTCCCACCTATAAATAGCAGGAACAACAGAGACAAAAAAACCTTGCATCTTTGAATCGCGACACATTTACTCTTGCTTGTCTGCAGAAATTAGTGCTCAAAGCATTTAACGCTCTCAAGCAAGAAGGTATTAACTCCGTGGTACATTTATTGAACACAAGGCATTTACTGCTCAAAGAGTCCTTCGAGATTCACCGTGTGACCTTGGGTACACGAGGTTTAAGTTAGCTAACTTAATCTACTTTCTTGGTGTTCTTACTATTTGAGTAAGAACACAGCAGCCTGCTCTTGCAAAGGAAGAGAAGGTTATTACGGGCAACTGCCAAATTGTGTACGTTGTAGGAAGAACTCAATGATCCAACCTACCCGAGAAGGTAAAGGGAGGTTTGTCCTTAGTCCAACTTTGAGCCGGTCCACAGATGATCCATTGTGATCCATTGTGTTGTGGACAGAGGTTTCTACAACAACTGGCTATAGATCATGAGGATTGTATATTCATAACTTAGTGAATTACCAGATCAGATAACAGAAGAGTGGACGTAGGATTTAAGGCTCCGAACCACTATAAATATCCTATGTCGTTTACAACTTTACTTACTTTACGCACTTTACAGTTTTCAACTATATCTTGAAACCTTCAACACTTATCTTGTAAGTGTTGAAGTGAATGAATTGTTAACTGCTCGTACCTGTAAAATTGCTAACCTAATCTTCTGGCCAACATAAACTGTGTTTCGAAAACAGCTAAGCAAAAACTGTGTTGATTAGAAACTGAACTGCTCATAATTAGCGTGTATTTAACTATCTTAATACTTCCACTGCACATTATACGTACTCTGATCAGGGACCATCAAGTGGTATCAGCGCAGGTCGGTCTTTCTAGAATGTCTTATTTTGAGTCGCTTAAGACTAGATCCGTACTTCCTTACACTCGAACTATTTTTTAGTGTGATTAGCGAGCATATAATTTTTAGATAATGATGAGTTATCCAAGTCTTCCCAAGTACAATCCAGAGAAGTTCGATGTATGGAAGAAGAGGTAGACATTTAGCTGAGAGCTCAACATCCAGAGATGAATGAGGTTCTAAAGAATGGACCTTTGAAGATCCAGATTCCTAAAGTCAATCTCCTCGTAGGAGATACTCCAGGCAGCATTGAAATGATATTCAAACCAATGGAGGACTGGACACTTGAGGACAAGAAACGCTATCAGGTTGATCTCATCGCGCAGAAAATGATTATACAATCCCTCCCAGATTCTCTCATGGATGTAGCCGTGGAGAACAACACGGCCAAGGCACTGTGGGATTGGATCAACAACCTCAGGAAGGAAATAGAGGCGATGAAGCGCAACAAGAAGCAGGTCGTCGTGGAGAAATACAAATATTTCCAGATGCTACCTGGTGAGACAATCAAGTCGATGGAAGCAAGGTTCAATACCATCGTCAGCGAAATGAAGAGTCTTGGAAGAGAAGAGAAGGTGGCCTATATGAATGCCAAGATTCTTTCATGACTGCCGAAATAAGATTGGTTTGTCAAAACCACCAGTTTAAAGACAATTGATCTCTCCAAGATGACCATCAAAGAACTGTTCGCCGAACTTCAAACCCATGAATGGGATATCCAGATGGTGAACAGAAATGAAGTTGTTAGAACCCCAAATTCAGCAGCAAATGGCGACGCAACTTTCTTTGTGAAGAGAGACTTTCAAAGGCGTTCAAAAAGACCAGTTCACTTCGAGAAAACTGGCTATCAATCCTCACCAGCGAAGGACATCTCCAGCACAGTTCAAAAGAAGGAAATTGAACTGTCAGTTGCCAAACTGGAAGAACAGTTAAGGAACCTGACCATACTCCTCGAGAAAGCAAAAGGGAAAGAAAAGGAAGCTCAGTCCAGTGAGCAAAGGTTCACCAAGAGAGAGCCACGCACATGCTACGAGTGAAACTCTCCAGATCACCTAAGGTATGAGTGCCCTTAAGTCTCTCAGGAGGAGAGAGACAGATTGAAAAAGATATTTAAAAGAAGACCATTCAAAGCTGTTACCCAAGCGATGCTCAGAAGAACTGAAGTGCCAGACGTACCAGACCATGACAATGGTTACTACACGCCCAAAGATGAAAATGATGAGGAAGAATTTCTTGCTTTCATGGCAACCACTGATGAAGACGTTATCGATGAAGAGGAAAGTGCTTCAAATCACGAAATATTGGTAACAACTAATTTGCCCTCATCTAGTGTATCTTTATGCTTTGATGTAAATTCTGAAACATGTCACTCAAGCTCAGAGGACATTGTCCTTGAGAAAATTATTAAAGATTTTGAGAAATTTCATGAAATTAAGGATACATTAATTAGTGATAATGCCTTAATGAAAGCATAAATTTCAGTTTTGACCAATGAAGTCGAAAGAACGAGGTCACTTAATGAGGAACTAAATTATTTAATAATAGAACATGTTAAACTTTTCAAAGATTTTGAAAACGTGTCAAAAGAATGTGATTCTCTAAAGAAACATGAGCCTATTAAGTGTGATTGTTCTTTTAAAAAGAGCTCAAGAACTTTGAATGAGATTTTGAGTGTTCAAAGACCTCCATCCGATAAATTCGGACTTGGATTTTTGGAATGCCGAAATGAAAAGAAAGTCTTAAGCAATAATGAATCCATTTCAGGAACTGAGAAAACTCATTTAGGCCTTGTCAAAGCGAAACTCAGTTCACGTATTATGTTGGAAAAGGGTAATGTAAATTCCAAGATGCCAGTAAATCAGAATGTCAAGACCAAATGCTGGTAAAAAATTGACCCAAAACTGGCATTTCAACAGAATGCTAACACAGTTGGAAAATTGTATAAGCAAACTGCCGAGAGAAAAACTGGCCTTCCTTCAAAACTGGACAAGCGTAATGTTCTCTATGCAAGGAATCCAGTTTTACCAACAAGAACGACTAAGCTACATGATAATGTTGCAAAGAAGTCAGTTCGACAATTGGAAATTAATCCAAGTTATGATAGAGCTCCGATTCATCATACTTATTATCATAGTAGGAGGAACACCTATTAGAGGCTAGATTCTAAACAGTTTTATACTCAAAAGACTGTGATGGCTACTCACCCGAGAACAATTTCTCGAGAATCTTTCCGGAATAGTCGCCTCAAGAAGAGTTCACACACCACATTTTTAAACAACATACATTCAACCAGCACACACCTTGTTAGAAGGAAGGCTGATCAAACACAGAAGGTTAATTTAGTTTCACAAACTGTATGAGTGAAACAAGTGTTGATACCTAAAGGTTGGATCCACATGACTGACCTTGCAGGACCCAAAAGGTTACTGAGACCTAAATAAATTTTTTGTGTTGCAGGGTATGAGTCCTCTGAAGAAGGCAAAGACCTGGATATTAGATAGCGGATGCTCGACTCACATGACAGGAGAAAATGAATGGATCATGAACCTTGAAATGTATGAAGGAGTAACAGGCAGTTTTGGAAACAAGGCAAAGGGACAAGTGATTGGAAAAGGATGCATGAAGCATAATACAATCATCATTCAGGACATATCCTTGGTCACCAATCTGAAGCATAATCTTCTTAGCATAAGCCAACAGAGTGAGAGTGGCTATGTAGTCAGCTATGAGGAATCTAAATGTCACATAATAGACAAAGTGACTCACAAGACCGTAATTATAGGAATCAGAAGAGGAGGCCTCTATATTGTAGATTGGTCTAGTGGAGAAAAGGGAACGTGCCTCATAGCACTCATCTCTCCAGATGCACCAAACTGGCTATGGCACAAGAGATTAAGCTATTTGAACTTCAACTCAATCCGACATCTAGCGAAGCATAATCTAGTTGAAGGACTACCACAGAAAAAGTTCCAGAAAGAAGCAGTATGTAAAGCATGTCGGTTCGGAAAACAGACAAAAGCCTTCTTGAAGATCAGACCAGTCACAGCGAGCACAGAGAGGATCTTGGAACTGCTCCACATGGATTTAATTAGTCCAGTCACCCCACCCACAATTGGAAAACGAAGATATACATTTGTGGTTGTTGACGACTACTCAAGATATACATGGGTGGTGCTGCTCAAATCCAAGGATGAAGTCAAAATTCTTCTACCATTACTGATCAACCGTCTTCAAAATGTCGATGGAGTGAAATTTAAGAGGATAAGATCAGACAACGGGACAGAATTTTCCAATGGACGTCTAATGGATTTCTGCGCTGAGATTGGAATTGGTCATGAGAAGTCTGCCCCAAGAACTCCTCAACAAAATGGTCTTACTGAGAGAAGGAACAGAACACTCAAGGAAGCAGTGAGAACCATGATGGCCGAAACAGACATTGGAAAATGATTTTTGGGAGAAGCCTTGATGACAGCCTGCTACACACAAAGCAGAAGTACATTCAACATGCGGCTGCACAAGACTCCCTACGAGATCTACAATGGTCGTAAGCCTTCTATAGTTCATCTTCGTGCTTTTGGTTCTCCATGTTATATTCACAATAATGGGAAGTTTAAGTTGAATACCTTTAGCCCTAAGGCTGATGAAGGAGTGTTCAGGTATGGACATCCTTCATATAAGAGATATAGGGTATTCAACAAGACAACCCAACTTTTGGAGATAACATGTCATGTTGTAATTGATGAAGCTACTTTAGTGCGCATGACACTTCAAGAACTGAGTCTATAGAATCATGAGATTAAGGATGTCAATAAGGAACCTAAAAATGATCTTGATCATAATCACACAGTTCCTCTAACTAGATCTATGAATGATAACTCTGAGACTCCGATTGTCTTGGCTGAACCCTAAGCAGTCGAGAGGGCCGATGATGCAAATGTCATCGCTGATGCCTTAAAGATCATAAACATTGAATATAAAGATGAAAAGAAGCCCCCTGAAATACAAAGAACGGTTTTGGAAGTAGAGCAAGCTGACCCTAAGAAAGTCAACCTTTAGGATACCAAGGAAGCAGACTCAGTTTACAAGCCAACTGCTATTCAGAATCCAGATGCCAATCAGGATGCAATTCCAGAACAAGGAAGTGAAGCCGCTTCGAATCAAGGAGACAAAAAAGTTTCTAAAGGAGAAGAAGAAATAGTTCAAAAATCTGCAAGTGAACTATCCCAAAGGGAACATCCTATTGTTTCTGAATATCCAGCTGCCAGTGCTGAAGCCGTACCTGTGAAGAAGCGAAGTTGGCTAAGATTTTATCCCAAAGAAGCCATCCTTGATGACATTGGAAATCCTGATCGAACCAGACAAGGGACATCATTGATGTCTTGCTTCCTATCTCAGATAGAACCAGTGAAGATCAGAAAAGCTCTTCAATCAACAGACTGTAAAAATGCGATGCAGGAAGAACTATATGAGTTAACTCGCAACAATGTGTGGTAGCTGGTGGATCGACTTACACATCAATTTGTGATTGGTACCAAGTGGGTCTTCAAGAATAAAAGAGATAAGACCGGTACTATTGTTCAAAACAAGGCAAGATTGGTTGCAAAGGGATACGCACAATGAGAAGGAATAAACTTTGATGAGACATTTGCTCCAGTTGCCAGACTGGAAGCTATTCGGTTATTCCTGGCGTATGCAGCATACCACAACTTCAGAGTTCTTCAGATGGATGTGAAGGGTGCCTTCTTCAACAGTGAATCAAAGGAAGAAGTCTACGTCAAACAACCCCTAGGTATCGAGCATGGAAATCAAGTCTACAAGCTTAGGAAAGCTTTATATGGATTAAAGCAAGCACCTAAAAGCATGGTATGAAGCTCTCTCACAGTTTCTGCTCAAAAAAGATTTGAAAAGGGTGCTATCAATCAAACTTTATTCAAGATCAAAGATGGAGAGGACATCCTACTTGTTCAGATCTATGTAGACGACATCATCTCTAGAAGCAAAAGTAACAAGTTGTGTGAGAAGTTTGCACAGCTAATGCAGAATAAATTTCAGATGAGTTTGCTGGGCAACATGACATACTTTCTTGGTTTGCAAGTTGATCAGTCTGACAAAGGGATTTTCATAAGTCAGAAGAAGTATACTCGAGACCTGATCAATAAATTTTGTCCGGAGAAGACAAAATTACTAAGGATTCCTATAAGCACCAGTTCTCAGATCGCTCTCGATGAAGAAGGAGAACCTATCAACCCGACATCATATAGAGGAATAATTGGGTCTCTAGTATGCCGTGGGAGTATGTGCAAGATTCCAGGCAAACTCGAAAAAATCTCACATGGATGTGACAAAGAGGATCATGTGATACCTCAAGAGTACAGAGTCTCTTGGTCTCTGGTATCCCAAAACTTATGGAATCATATTAAGTGGATTCTCTGATTCAGATTTTAGAGGATGCAGAATCGATAGAAAGAGCACAAGTGGAACGTGTCAGTTTTTAGGACATAAACTGATCAGCTGGTTTAGCAAGAAACAACATTCCGTAGCTACATCAACCACTGAGGCGGAGTATGTAGTAGCAGCCAGTTGTTGTGCTCAAGTGCTTTGGATAAAGCAACAACTTAAGGATTATGGAATAGACACTAGTTGTGTTCCTATCTACTGTGATAACAACAGCGTAGTTTCTATTTCAAAGAATCCAGTTCTACATTCCAGGATGAAGCACATCGACATTCGTCATCATTTCATTCGAGATCATGTTTGAAGGGAAGATGTCTCGGTGGAATATATTAGAACTAAAGACCAGGTAGCTGACATCTTTACCAAATCGCTACCTGAGGCTCGTTTCAAAGAGCTATGGATCAAACTAGGTTTTCTAGAGTTTAAAGAAGTCTCTCAAGAGAAAGAGATGATAATTAATTGATTCAAGATCGTCAAACTGTACATGGTTGAAATAGTGATTAAGTCAATTACAGTTTGTCGATATTTGTAGCTTGTTGAATACAAAGAAATAAGAGTTTCTTTTTATCCAGCTTGGAAATTGAAACTACGATTCGGATTTCATTCAAAAGAAGATAAGATCACATCTAGGAGAAATAGGAGGAAGCACATTTTGAAGGATTGATGTCGATGGCAATCAGTCTTGTCCCATCCTCCGTAAGGAGAGGGAGCCTCTTTTCAACAAGCCAGCCTAGTTGCATGCCATATGGGATGGTAATCTCAGAAAGATTTTTGAATGCAGTTATTAGGCAAACGAAGATGAAAATAGCCCAATCTACGTCAGCGTTTTCCTCAAATGCCATCATAGCCTTCCATACCAACGGTGAAAAGTATGTATCCTGAGGAGGGTTGCAGACTATCAACTGGTTAATTATGTCAAAAGTTGCTTGATAACGTGGACGGAGAAAATTTCTAGTCACTGTCGGATGAAAACCAACCTCCGCTACCCTCCACCGTTGCCATGCTGACCACTCAGGCCGTATGACATACTTGAGATAGTCCTTAACAGGTATGCCTCCTCGTTTAAGGTCAAACTCAAAAGCTAGATAGTCAGCAATCAAATGGAACTCCTCATCATTGAGATTGAAGTAAATCTCATTCTCTATGACTGTGGAGTTGTAGGCAAGCACCTTCAATAAATCTCTATGGAAGGAACAAGGTTCCTTACCCACAAATTATTCAAGATGGTTGGCCTACAATTTTCCCTGCACTTCTTTAAAGATGGCAGGAGTACTCCAATTCTGTTGCCAGAATCCACCATAATCCAGGATCTTGTTCTGGTGGATAGAGAATTTCGCAATACCATTCACCATCTCAGGAGGAGGATCCATTTTCCTGGAAGATATTACGAAGAAGCAAAGAGACTTGTGCAAATATGAAGTCATAAATATTACTTCATGTCAAGAGTACTTATTGGGTATTTCTGCACAAGGATCGATGAATCAGAATTAAATGCTCTGCATCTCATTACTCCATAATAGACGTAAAGACAAAGACTACAGGAAGCTAAAGGAGTAGACTTGCAAGAAATTAGTCCTTGGATGTACGATTATGATTTCAAGGCTACATATTTTATCTCCAAAGAAGGAAGTTTAGATTTTGCGAATTTCAAAAATTTAAATCACACACAAGTGCATAATCTGTACATCTAGGAAAACTGTATTGTCATACTCTGTATCTCAAGACTAAAAAGATAAAGCATCTTCATTTCATCAACCAGAGGTACATTACTGAAACAAAAATTCTACAATGTACAAAAGAAATGAAGTATCATTCCTAGTTAATGAGAGGGACGAGGTCTCGGGCGATGGAAGTCAGAATCCCTTGGGTTGGTTGAGCCTTGCATGAGGAATGGGAATTTCGGCTCCAGAAGCCAGCTCAGCTGCATCCCATAAGGAATCGGAACGTCCGGGAGAATCTTCAAAGAATCCTGCACCTGTTTAAAGATTAATGCAGCGCAGCAAACTTCCCCTTCATCTTCAAAGGCCATCATTCCCTTCCAGATAGCCGGAGAAATGTCTAGATCTAGTAGAGGGTTGCCGACGATCATGTGGTTGATGATGTTGAAAACCACTCGATATCTAGGCATCAGCCAATATGCCGAGGCCCTTGTGTGGAAATCAGCATCAGCCTCCCTCCATCTGCGCCAGGCGGACCACTCCAGCGCTGTAACACATTCAAAACAGTTCTCAACTGGAGTGCAACCTCGGGGGAGCCCAAAGTCCTGAGAAAAGGAATTAGGAGTCCATTGAACCAGTTGGCCATTGACGACGCAAATAATTTCACCCTCTCCTGAGATGAGGCTGGAGTAGGCAAACGACCTTAGGACATCTTTTTGAAATTTATGTGGTCTTGGGCTCACGAGCTTCTCCAGACCATTGGCTCGTAAACCCCTCACAACTTCGTCATGCACCTAAGGTATAGACACATACTCAACCTGCAGACCAACTCTATTGAAGATCTTGTTACGATCAATGGAGATGGTCATTGAAGAAAACAGGGTCGTGAATGGGTACGGTGGGGTCCATTCAGAAGGATATGGAAAGTGACGATGATATGTACGTAAAATGACCTTTATTTCGGGATGTGAATGTGCATGTTTGTGGCCATTTTACGCTCATATCATATGTTTTCGTTGTTCTTTTGTTGAGTTTTCGTGTTTTTGTGTTTGGAATGTTGTAGGTAGAGTTTTTGAGCATAAAACAACACTTTTGTTTGAGTTTTGGAGGCAAATCGCCAGAGCTAGGAGTCAAAGGAGGAAAGGCTCGCCCGAGTGGAGCAGAAGAGAACATACCCCGCTTGGCCGAGCTGAGCTTGGCTTGGTCGAGCCATGCTGGTCAGAGAGCTTGCTCGGTCAAGCTCTACAGAACCAACCTAGCCACTGCCAACTGAGGGCAGGCTCGATTGAGCCAATTTGGCCCGGGCAAGCCAGATCGGGTTTTTGATGGTTTTGGCGGTTTTCAATCCATCCCAGGCGAGCCATGGATGGCTCAAGTGATCCGAGGCCCTATTTTCTCGTCTATAAAAGGTGGATTTTCGAGATTAAAGAAAACTTTTGGCCATTTTTCATTACATTAAGCTAGATTCACCCCAAATTGCATCTCTAATCCTACTCCATCCTAATCTAAGAGGAGAAAGAGCTAATCCACCATCCTTGGAGAGGAATTGAAGATCAAAGTTGGTAGATCAAGATCAAAGTGCTCAATTTAGGGGAAGAATTCATTCAAACCTATCTCTTGTAATGTTTGGTTTAAAATTGAATATTGTAATGTTGAACATTGGAGGTATGGAATTCTAAATTCCTTGGATGTTGATTTGAATGAAGGTGTGAGAAACTAGGTTGAATTATGTTTGTTTACTTTCCTATTTGAGATTGAATCACACTAGAGCTTGTTCACATGCACCTAGGTGTAGGTAATAGCCAATCTAGGTGTTAATTGATACGAATTTTGTAGCCAGCACGCGGAAAGGAGTGTCGTTAATAGTGTGAGTTCATGTGTTCCTTGATCCAATCCCTGTGCGGAGATAAAGAATAGGATGATGATTTACGTGCTATTAGAAGTGGTCTAGGATCCTATAATGTAGCTGTTTGAGGTTCTAAGTGTCATCAATGGTTGATTTTCCATGACTGGGGGTTGGCTAGTGTAGGGTAATAGTCCATCATTCTAGGAATTAAATATGTTTGCATCGTAGCTCAACTCAAGTGGATAACACATATGTTTTTATCAACATCCATTCTTACTCAATTGAGAACTTGTGAAACTTGTTCTACCATTGTTACTACAAATTGAGGTGCTGTTTGAATTTACATTTTATGCTTGAAGAAGTTGATTGATTGCACTAAGAATTTAGACAAAAACTCAACGATATTTGTTTGCCTAGCTATAACATTTCCCTAACAAGTAAGTAGTATTCTATAGGGCAAATTCGAAAGAACCTTATTGAAAAATTAACTTGGTTTGTGTGTTGAATTACACGTGCATCAAGTTTTTGGCGCCGTTGCTGGGGATTCTTTTGAGTAGGCTTATAGGTATTGTTGAAAGTTTAGAAGTTGTATGCTAGGTGTTTGATTAATTGCTTGTGTGAATACTATTTTTAGTTCTAGTTTGAAGATTGTTCTTGTTTTGTTTGTTTGATTTGTGTTGGTTTGGTAATTGATTCTTGTGGAAGTTGTAGGTTTTTATGATCACTAGGTCTAAAGCTCGGGAGATTGAAGAAAGGAAGTTTCGTCAAAGAGGACATAATATTGAAGTTGAGTTTGAGATTGATCACCGTGGTGAGGATACGGTTAGAATAGAAGAGTTGGAGAGGCAGCTTGAATTAATGAAAGCAATGATGAATGAGAGGAACGGACTTCGGAGACCATTACAAAACTTGTTTAGACCGCAAGGGGGACCGACAACTGAAGGATTCCAGTTAGGAGTGAATGCCACACAGTTTGAAATCAAGCCACAATTGGTACAAATGATTCAAAATAATCAATTCGGGGGGCAAATGACCGAGGATCCTAATATCCACATCTCTAGATTCTTGGAGATCACGAATACGATCAAAATCAATCAAGTGCCCGAAGATCAAATTAGATTGCGGTTATTTTCATTCTCCTTGCGAGATGGAGCTCGAAGTTGGTTTGAAGGGTTAGACAAATCTAAAATTGCTACATGGGATGAACTTCGAGAGAAATTCTTATTCAAGTACTTTCCACCGAGCTTGACATTGAAGAGGCGAGCCGATATAACTTCTTTTGGACAGCAATACGACGAACCACTTTATGAAGCGTGGATCAGTTTCGTGAGCTTCTTCGTAAATGTCCTAGGCATGGTCTCTCCCGTAGTCAACTCCTTTGCCAATTTAATTGAGGATTGGGCTGTGAGTCGAAGATGTTGCTGGATGCATCATCCGGAGGAGTGTTTCTTGATTTGGAAGAAAATGAAGCATAGAGTTTGATTGAGCGGATAACTACTAATAGTTGTCAATGACCAAGAAGAAGAATTGAAAATAAGGCAGTGAAGACTGTGAGAGAAAATAGTGAGATAGAAACGTTATGTAATAAAATGGCCTCGATGCAGGAAAAAATTAAAAGATTGATGTGTAAGTTCGAGAGAAAGGGTGATGAGTATGGAAGAGATGTTTATACTTTGGACCATCATTGGAGGAGACATCAAGAGATTGAGTATCAGCCGTATGGTGAGGATTAATCATATGATCCATGGAAGGGGTCAAGGTTGCCATCCCAATTTTGGTGGAATGAACCGAATTATTTGTATTTGGAGGAGAAAGAGAGGATACCAGAAATGGAGGAAGAAATTGAGTGGAAGTATGAAATAAATGAGGAATTATTGAAAGATATCAAGACACAAGTATCGTGTATAGTGCATCCATTGAGTCAAAAGGAAGAAGGTCTTCTTGAAGGGGCATGTGGAGCCATAACAACTAGAAGTGGGCATTCATATGAAGGACCGAAGCAAGGGGCACAAGAAGGTGAAAAGGAGAAGACCGGTGGAGGTATTAGGAAGAAGGTCACATTCAAGGAGGAAGAGGAAGTCATACCAAAGAAATTTAAAGAAAAAGAAGTAACCGTGGTTAAATCTACGGGGAAAGAAGCTATTCTTCCTATGCCATTTCCTCAATGGTTTGAGAAAAGTCGTAAGAATATGAAGTTTGCTCGATTTCTTGAGCACATGAGCAAGATTCAAATAAATCTTCCTTTATTAGAGGTTTTACAAGAGATGTCGGGATACATTAAAATGTTGAAGGAGATGTTCACCCAAAAGAGTAAGTATGGCATCAATGAATATAAGATGGAGAATTTATTTGAAGAATGTAGTGCTGTAATCCAAAGGAAGATGCCATTTAAAAGACAAGATCTGGGAAGCTTCACTATATCATGCATTATTGGTGGAATTGAATTAACTCGGGCTTTATGCGATTGGGGGGCTAGCATCAACTTAATGCCTTTATCCTTGTTCAAGAAATTGGAAATAGGAGAGATAAAGCCAACCACGATGAAACTCCAAATGGCGGACCGGTCTTTACCATATCCTAAAGGAATTGTGGAATATGTTTTAGTCAAAGTGCGTGATTTTATATTTCCAGCTGACTTTTTGGTACTTGATATGGAAGATGATGGAGACGTTCCTCTCATTTTGGGAAGACCATTTTTGTACACTGGTGGAGCATTGTTTGACATGAAAAATGGTCAGTTAACCTTTTGATTTGATGGAAGAAAGGTCACTTTCTCTTTCCCGGAAGCTATGAAGAGAAGTATGGAGGACGAGAATGAGGAGAAATGCAATATGATAAAAGTTATGCAAAATCAAGGTCTTGAGAAAGGAGATGGACGTAAGCCATTAGAAGAGGTTTTACAAAACTCTATTTTTATGGACAATGTGGTTGATAACAAAGAAGAAGTAAGGGAGGACATTGGGGAGTATGTCCGAGTTTTGGATAATATTCATATTGATCCATTATATGGGGAGGCTAAGTTCTTGGAATTAAAAACAAAAGAAGAGGAAGATAAGGCTAAACAGAGAAAGTTGGAGATGAAGAATAAAGCACCGGAAGTGGAATTGAAGAAGTTACTGGATCATTTAAAGTATGCATTCTTGGGAGAAAATGAGACATATCCGGTGATTATCTCAACCAGACTTTCAGTGTGTGAAGTTGAGAAATTGCTCCGTGTTTTGAGGATGCATCGGTCAGCTATTGGTTGGCAACTTTCCGATATAAAAGGAATAAGTCCCGCCATTTGCATGCACAAGATACTTCTCGAGGAAACGTGCAAGCCTAAACGACAACCTCAATGGAGGTTGAATCCTATGATGCAAGAGGTGGTAAAGAAAGAGGTGCTCAAGTTGCTTGATAATAATATCATTTATGCTCCAAGTGATAGTGAGTGGGTAAGTCCCACGCATATGGTACCCAAGAAAGGGGGATTCGAAAAGGTAGTAAAGGACAATGGAGAAGAAGTTATGGAGAGATTGACAAAAGGGTGGCGGTTTTTATAGATTATCGAGCTTTGAATTTAGCTACTCGCAAAGATCATTTCCCTTTACCATTCATTTACCAAATGCTTGATCGACTTGCAGGGCGCTCTCACTATTGTTTCTTGGATGTTTATTCGGGTTACAATCAAATTATGGTGGCACCGGAGGATCAACACAAAACTGCATTTACATGCCCTTACAGAATTTTTGCCTACCAGCGGATGCCATTTGGACTTTGTAATGCACCGGATACATTCCAATGATGCATGATGGCTATATTCCATGGGCTCATTGAGGAGATTATGGAGGTATTCATGGATGACTTTTCGGTTTTTGGTAATTCCTTTAATGCATGTTTAAAAAACTTGGAAATTGTTTTTGCTAGATGTGGAGAGACAAACCTTGTTCTTAATTGGGAAAAATGTCATTTTATGGTTTGTGAAGGAATTGTGTTAGGCCATAAAATTTCTTGTAGAGGTCTAGAAGTAGATAAAGCCAAGATTTGTGCTATTGAACAATTACCCATTCCGAAATCGGTAAAAGGTGTTAGAAGTTTTCTTGGACATTTTGGGTTTTATAGGAGGTTCATTCAAGATTTCTCTAAAATAACTAAACCTTTGTGTTGTTTGCTTGAGAAGGATGTGCCATTTGTTTTTGATGAAGCATGTGTTAGTGCTTTTGAGAAGTTGTTAAAAGCTCTTGTGTATTCTTCGGTTCTTATTTCACCTAATAGGCATGCGGAGTTTGTGTTGATGTGTGATGCAAGTTATGTTTCACGTGGGGTAGCCTTAGGTCAAGTGAGGGATAAAGTGTTTAGGGTTATTGCCTATGCTAGTAAGACTCTAAACCCGGCTCAATGTAATTACACCATCACGGAGAAAGAATTTCTAGCCGTGGTTTATGCATATGATAAATTTCGAGCTTATTTGGTAGGATCTAAGTCGATTATGTATACGGATCATGCGGCTATTCGCTATTTGTTTAAAAAACCGGACGCAAAACCTAGACTCATTAGGTGGATTTTATTGTTGCAGGAGTTTGATATAGAAATTCGGGATAGGAAATGATGTGAGAATGTGATAGCCGATCATTTTTCCCGTTTAGAGGAGCCGATTAAGGGTGATGAGAATGAATCATGCATTAATGATAGTTTTTTGGATGAACATGTTTTATATGTGGCTCACAATATTCCGTGGTATGCTGATTTTTCCAACATTCTTGTTGCCGGAGTGTTTCCCCCTGATTTTAAACCCCATGAAAGGAAGAAGTTCCTTAAAGATGAGCGGTTTTATTATTGGGAGGAACCTTTCTTGTTTCGTAGATGTGCAGATGGAGTTATTCAGAGATGTGTGCACCAAGGAGAGTGGAGATGAATAATGGAGGAATGTCGAAGAATGTGGAAGACATTTTGCCGCTAATCGCATGACATTAAAGGTACTTTCTTGTGGTTTCTATTGGCCCTCTATTTGCCGTGATTGTATGAATTTTGTTAAGGCTTGTGATAGATGCTAAAAAATGGGGTCGATCACCCGTCGGAATGAGATGCCCTCTAAACTTTTTATTGAAGTTGACTTGTTTGATGTTTGGGGGATTGACTTTATGGGACCATTTCCTTCTTCTTACGGGTATCATGTTATATTTCTTGCTGTTGATCGTGTATCTCGGTGGGTGGAGGCTTGTCCAACCATTACTAATGATGCTAAGGTTGTGTTGAAATTTTTTCAAGGTTTAGTTACACGTTTTGGAATTCCAAGAGCTTTAGTAGGTGATGGGGGAAATAACTTTTGTAATAAATTGTTGGAAAATTTGTTAGCAAGATATGGAGTAAAGCATCGGATAACTACCCCGTATCATCCTCACGCTCATGGTCAAACGGAGCTTGCTAATAGAGAAATCAAGGCTATCTTAGAAAAGACGGTGGCTTCCCGAAAAGATTGGTCTAAGCATTTAGATGATGCTTTAAGGGCTTATCGCACAGCTTTTAAGACTCCGATTAGTATTTCACCTTACCAATTGGTATTTGGGAAGTCGTGCCATTTGTCGGTTGAGATGGAACACAAAGCATATTGGGCATTGAAAATGGTTAATGTTGATTGGAGAAAGGCTCAAGAAGAGCGTGCTATGCATTTGAATGTGATGGATGAATTTCGGAATGAGGCTTATGAAAACTCAAAAATCTACGAGGAGCGTACCAAGAAGTTCCATGATATGCACATTAGAGGTAAATCTTTTGCTCCCGGTGATTTGGTGCTACTTTCAATTCAAGTTTAAGTTTATGCCCGGTAAGTTCCGTTTGAAATGGTTGGGTCCTTTTATCGTGATGTACGTTGGTGTTAGCACGTGAGAATGGTCCTTGTTTTAAGGTGAATGGTCATCGGGTTAAACCATATTATGTTGATAATGGACCTCTTATGGTTTTGGATGTTTCTTTTGTTAATTAGGATATGCTGTCGAGCTATGGACTTTAAAAAGCGCTTGGTGGGAGCCAACCCATCCAGAGTTGTGGGATGTTAGCAGGAGCAGGAAGAGTGATGCCTCACCGCCTACCTTTTTACAAACTTAGTCTCACTTGACTAAGTTTGGGGGGAAGTGTCAGTAGTCGGTGATGTGGTTTACTCTATTCTTCTATCTTTATATTGCTTTCTAGATTAGTTTGAATTGATTTGAATGATTTGATCTTCGATATGGTTGTATTATGATATTTGATCTACCCTAGGATTTAGATGATTTGGATATGGATTGAATGTTTGGTTTTTAATGAAGATATGTTATGTTTTGATGGATTATTGGCGAGCTTACACGATTTAATACTTTCCATTTGGCATGGTTAGTGGATTGTTGAATGGTTTGGTATGTATGGTGAGCTAGTGGATATGGTTTTTATCATTGTTGATTATTGTTTGTGGAAAGTTTTGTGGAAATGAGAGCTTAATTGGTTTGTTTTATGCTCAAGTGTTTGGTGTTTGGTGGTGTTTGTGTTGATTTAGTAGGTAGAAATAAGGCATGGGAGAACGGTTCGATCGTGGCTACCGATGGGTAACGCATTCTATCGTTTCTCTTGTCAATTGTTCATTGCATATAGATTGTGAGGAGGTTTTGTGCTTGTGTGTGTGTTGAACCCAAACAAGAACTTGAGATTGGACCATGATTGACAGAGCTTGATTTTTTGTCTCAACCAATGATAGGGCGGAATCTTAATATCGATGCATGTTTTAGTCTTACTTTTTAATTGCCGAGTTTTTTGTGTGGTTAATGTGTTGGACTTGACAAAAAGGTGAGAGTATTTGAGCCATGATATTGTCATATCTTGTTCGTTTTAGAGAGGCGAGACTGAGAGTGAAAAATCTAGAACTTGCATCTATTCTCTATCTATTTGGCATGAGTTTGGTGACTAGAAAATGATATTATGTCATCAATTCTTAGTCCTACCTTGCACATCGGGAGTATAAGGTTGAATAACTTGATCATTTTTTGCCATTCATATCTTTGACTCCTGTGATTGAGCTTATTTGGAGATATTTCTTTGATCTTATTAGGACCAAATTTGGGGGGAAAGTGTATGAGGGTGAATACGGTGTTGTGAGTTGGGTTGGGAATTGAGTGGATTTGTGATAGTTGAAAAAGATTGAAGCATGAATATTATAAAATAAAGGATTGATTTGAATCCAAGAGATGAGGAAAATGAGGCACCAACAAAAATTTGGTGCATTTGTATGAAAAAAGGAAGAGAGAAACCAAGAATTACATGAATGATAGTGCTAGGAAATATAAAAAAAAAAAAAAGAGAAAGAAAAGAGATGAAAAGGAAGAAGAAATAGAAAAAAAAAAGAAAAATGTTGTGAAAACAATTAAGCCACGGGTATTGAAGTGGTCTGAAGGAAACAAGTTTGGGGGTTTTGGGAGATCAAGAAGTTTAGTCACTTTGGCCCAAAACCTAAAACAAAGACCTTTTTGATTTTAGAAGCCAACTCATTGTAGTATAGTGGTGAGAATGGATGCATGCCTATGGAAATTGAGCTCGATATCTTGTGATTGAGTGATTCTCATCATCCTTAAACACGTGAGGGAGCGCTTTTGTTTCTTTATCCATATTTGATGAGTGGTTCGAGTCCTTATCATTAACCGTGTCACAAAGTTAGGTGATAATTTCGTTTGACAAGGGCATGCTAAGGTAATCAAGATGAGCTGTGAGGTAGTTTCATGAGGTTAATTGATTGCTTTACTTTGTTTTGATTAAGGACAATCAAAGGTTGAAGTTTGGGGGATTATGATATTTGCGTAAAATGACCTTCATTTCGGTATGTGAATGTGCATATTTGTGGCCATTTTACTCTAATATCATATGTTTTCTTGTTCTTTTGTTGTGTTTTCGTATTTTGTGTTTGGAATGTTGTAGGTTGAGTTTTGATCAAAAAACAACACCTTTGGTTGAGTTTTGGAGGCAAATCGCCCGAGCTAGGAGTCAAAAGAGGAAAGACTCGCCCAAGTGGAGCAGAGGAGAACATTTTAGAGTTAAGAGACCCCGCTCGGACGAGCTAGTTTGGCTCGGTCGAGCCAAATTGGCCCGGGCGAGCTAGATCCAATTTTTGATGGTTTTTGTGGTTTTCAAGCCACCCCGGGCAAGCCATGGGTGGCTCGGGCGATTCGAGGCCCTATTTGCTCGTCTATAAAAGGGGGATTTTCGAGATTAAAGAAAACTTTTGGCCATTTTTCATTACATCAAGCTAGAATTTTATTCCTACTCCATCGTAATCCAAGAGGAGCAAGAGGTAATCCACCATCCATGGAGAGGAATTGAAGATCAAAGTTGGTAGATCAAGATCAAAGTGCTCAATTTAGGGGAAGAATTCATTCAAACCTATCTCTTGTAATGTTTGGCTTAAAATTGAATATTTTAATGTTGAACATTGGAGGTATGGAATTCTAAAATTCTTTGGATGTTGATTTGAATGAAGGTGTGAGAAACTAGGTTGAATTATGTTTGTTTACTTCCTATTTGAGATTGAATCACACTAGAGCTTGTTCACATGCACCTAAGTGTAGGTAATAGCCAATCTAGGTGTTAATTGATACGAATTTTGCAGCCAGCACACGGAAAGGAGTGTCGTGAATAGTGTGAGTTCTTGTGTTCCTTGATCCAATCCCTGTGCGGTGATAGGGCATTGGATGATGATTTACGTTCTATTAGGAGTAGTCTAGTGTTGGTCCCTGAGATCAGAGTCATCGTGGTAACAATAAGATATACACGAAGTGCAACGGAATAAAAATTTGTGTTTACTTGTAAGTAGGTTATTCTTAACTTAGGGTTTTCGGTTCAAGTTTGCTTAAGTTACTTTTAGCAGTTATACTCTAGCAACTCCGTTGCTATGTTAAATCATCGTTGCTCAAAAGTAATAGAACAGTAATCAACAAGAGAACACAAGGTTTATAGTGGTTCGATCAAATGATCTACGTCCACTCCTTAGCCGAATCGCTAAGAATTTCACTAAGAGAGTATACGGTGTACAAAGAGTTGCCTCTCCTGTAAAGCAAGCAGCCGTCGTCTGGTATGTCTGCTCCACGGCTATCTTTCGATACTCCGAACCTTTCAGGTGTGGCTCCGGCTGAGTCAAGGGCGCACCTTCGTAAAACTCGCTTTTACCACCTGTGGAAGATTTTAAAGTTCCTTTGGAACGATCCTTCGCTCTCGGCCTCAGTGCCCATTCTAATCAATTTCCTTTCGAGAAACTGACTGCTGGATACTTTCTATGACAAAAGTGATCCCAATGATTGAAGATTCTTGAATCCCTTCAAGAATTTCTCAGTTGAGTGTCAGATGTATGGTGGAACCCTCAAGACGTTGAAGGTTTTTTGATATCTCGAAATTATGCCTTTTAATTGAACTGCTCTCAAGGTTTCTGTCTCTTTTTGGAAACTTTTGTACGTGTGTTTGCGTTAGAGAGAGTGAGGTCTTTATGCATGTTCCTTTGACTTGCCTTTTATAGTTGTCTTCTCGAAGTTTGAGTTCGGCAGATCCGTTAGACACAACAGATCTTTCTACTTAAATGCAGATAGCTTTTTACCAACTTTTCTGTCTCCGTGCAAGCTTTTCCGTCCTACTTCTGACAGGTCTATCCTTCACGTGTTGGTCAGAATAGCGGTGTAGTAGTTGAGATTTGCTTTGCTGTGCTTTTACTGGAACGGGATGCTGAATATCTTTCAGCATGCTCCTGGTGTAGATGCGTAGCAATTGTTCTTCTACTTCACTGGCTTTGGATTGCTAACGCCTGTAGCATCCTGTAACGTGTTATCAGATGCTGTCTCCTCAGCTTTCTTCTGTGCTTTCTTGTTGTCTGCTGAGATTTCTTCCAAGCAACCTATTCTATTACAACTCAATGTTTACCCTATACAGGACATTACATAAGTGGCTAAGCTATGCTAAGGTTCAGCAATGATCGACCTTTTACTAAGGTTTGATCCAACTAAACCTTTTACATTGTGCTCCTAAGGGTAATCCAGGAATATTTTCCCAACAATTTCCCCCTTTTTGGTGCGATCAAAGCTTACTAAGGATTGCTGAGACTTAGCGTCGAAAAATTCTGAATTACAGGAAAAATTCTGGACAAACTATCTCAAAATCTTACTTGCTTTAAGTCTTTAAAGAAATGATTAAATCATTCAGCAAACTTTCAAACATCCGTGGCTTACCTTCCAAATTCTGATTCGCTGAATACACAGAAAGTGTATTTCAATTATTGCACGCACTCGGAAAATCAGAATTTAGACAATAAGGTTTTGTCATGATTCTGATGATTTCATATATGATATTGCAATTACAAGTTTGGTGAAATCAGTTCAGAATCACGCAAAAAATATAACTCCATGGCAGATAAGAGTGACCTTAGTTCTGAGCGTTTGGTGGAGGTTTTGGCTTCTCAAGGGATTCCACCTTCCTTGTTGTCACGGCTAAGAGTTTCTCCATTTGCTCGATGCGAGCTCGTTGTTCTGCTTTTTGTTGTTCTTCTAACTTCATTCTTCATTCCATCATTGCTCGTTCAAACTCTTTTTCTTTTCTTAGCAACTCAGCTTCCTCTGCTTTTACCCTTGCTTGTTCAGCAATCCTTCTTTCTTCCCCCTCTTTGAGCGCATCCAAAACAGAGTTGGTGAAAGACTTGTGGTCAGCAAGATCGACGCTGAGAGTTACCACATTTGTTTGCACTGTAGAGACGGTTTCTTCCACATGTGAGATCTTGTCATTAACTTGACCAACCTTTTGCTGAACCTCAGAGACAGAGGTTTTAACTTCGGAGATTGCTCCTCGTACCTCAGCAACCTCTTTTAGAACTTCTTCATTGAATCTGGCTTGCTAAATGTCGCGTTGATGTAGCGCGTTGTGGAGAATGTTGACAAGAGATTGAAAACTGACTTGCACTTATTCAGCGATAATAGGAGCGTCGGAAACGACCATTTCATTACATGTTGCTCTGGTGGTAAGTTCATCAACTTGTCCTCCCATTGTTATGATTGCAGATTCTGGGACAGTGACTTCAATCGATTAGGTGGTAGCTTCGGCAACTACATGTGTATCGACGTCCATTGAGTCACTCACCACATTTTGATCGTGATTTGAGGTAGAACCTTGAGCCTCAGAGGCTTGAAGTAAGGCAGCAGCGCGAGTATAGTCTTTCTGAAAGTTTATCATTTTGAGATGATCCTGTCGCTTAGCCTCTTCTTCCTTTGCTTGTTCAAGCGTGGCTAGTTCTAGGCTCCTAAGTCGCAATTTCTCCTCATAAGCAGCCTTTCCCTTCTGATACGCATCCATTGCAGCCTTTTGTCGTTTGGTGAGTTGCATGCGAGCTAGAGATTTCTGATCTGGCGCAAACTGAGATCGGGGTAGTGACAGGGATGCAGAGTATTTTCGGTGGGCACGGATGGCTTGTAGTCTTGCAATCACTTGTTGATCTGTAAACTGTTTCGTGCAAGAGGGCTGATCCATCCATTCGTTGGCCCATAATTCTTCGGAATGCCAAAAATTCAAACCTTGCCTTGCAATAGTGATCATCCGTTCTCCAAGACAGAGTTCATGCATAATGTAATCATATGTTTTTCATCGTCGAAATTGTTTACCAAGCACCTTGCCTTCTTCTGTTCCTTCATCAATTTCAACATAGAATACCCCGGCAATGTCCCTACTGACTTCTTTATCTACAAATGCTAGGATTTCATCACTCCAATCTCGGAGATCGGCATTCCTATCATCGTCAAGTGAGACAGATGCGCACCACTGTGCTACCCTTCTAGAGTGGAAGAGTTTCCCAGGTAGACCATGAAATGGGATCCTCAGTTGTTCGTTTCTCAAGGTGGGGAATTGTCTTAGTATCTTGGCATCAAATACTTCATTAGATTCCCCCTCTGAATCAGATTCTGATGAGCATGTGGATTCATCCAGAAATCCAGCAGAGGAAACTTCTTGCTCTATCGTATCATCTGCATGATACTCAATAGCAGCAGCGGTTGTTGTCTCCTCAGCAACATGGACTTCTTCAGCAATGTCCAGCATAGTCACGTCAGCTACAGTAGACTCTTCAACAACTGTATGAGTGATGGTGTTAGCAGGTGGTTCTTTTCCAGATTCAGCAATCTTTTCCTCAGTAGATGATTTTCTTCCAGATTCAGCATTTTTCTCAGCAGCTGATTCTCTATCAAATTCAGCATTCTTCTCCTCAGCAGCTGATTATTTAGCAGACATGTTGATGTTATAAGTTCTATTGTGGTGCTGGACGATCCTATATCCTTTTCTTTGGAAGATATAACATCAGTTGCTTTGTGCGGTTCGTCCTTCCTTCAATTATTGTCTTCATGAGATTCGTTATCTGTTTTACGAATCTGTACTTGTTTGCCCTTGGATTGTTCCTTGGTATTGAAGGCTCCAGAGTGGATCATCGTGACTAGCTCCGCGTCAGTCATCCCGTATTCTTCCTCTGTTATTTTTGTAGATTGGGTGACTTCCACAAGGATTTCCACTTCTTTTCCCTTCTGATTAGGCTCTGTTGTGGTTTTTCCTTTCTTTGCTGCTCTGCTCAATTCGTCAGCAGCTTCCTCGTTTGATGTCGAACTAACTATCTTCTTTTGAGCCTCCCGCTCATCGTGAGATTGCTTGATCTGTTCGAAGTTCAAATCCCTACCTTCAAACGTGATTCTTTCAATCTCCTTTCTGTATGGTTTTATTTCCTGTGCTTTTTTTTCATCGTTCCGTTTCCTCTTAATTTCACGAATGCCTTTGACATATTCCTTAAAGCTTTTAGAGGACAGGGGTGGGTCAATCTTCTTTTCGGAAGTAGCAGCTTGATCAGCAGTTGCTTTCTTTTTGGCATCATCGAGTTCCTGAAGTTCAACAATTTTGAATAATCGTTGACGAGTAGATCTCCTCTTTTCTGTTGGCACAATTTTTGTCTTTTGTTCAGATGAAATTGGAAGGGCAAGTTGACCAAGTACAAGCGGTGGTTGTTCCGCTGCTTTCTTCTCCATAATCTCCTCTATCCTTTCGGTAGGTATATCACCGAGGGCTACAATATCATCGAGTTGCTGAAAGCATTATTCTGTTCCAGCATTCTTGGTCAATGTCGCTATTTCTTCAGCAGTGACGGGTGATGCCGCCTGCAGCACCTGATGTCCTAGTGAGCTTTCATCGACTTCCTCGTCTGAAGTGGGTTTATCCTTATCGACATTGGACTTGCCAGTCAATTTCTTTGGTTTCTTGAAGTCAAGAGGGTTGGCTTCCTTCCTTGTTACTGGAATGAAATCAGTGGGAAGGAGCTTCACACCTTGATCAATCTTTGTGGGGTGCATGACTAACTCCAGAAACTTGCTTATTTTTAACCCAAAGTTAACATTCGATGAGAATGTTCCATCGACGGACATGTGATCTTTCCTCTTGGCATGCTTTGCCCATCGTTCAAAGAAAAATTCTGCCCAATTGCCCTTCACTCTGTCTGTGAGAGCCATCATGACAGCGTATTTTTTGGCAGATAACTCAGAGTATGAACCGGCATCACATTGAAACATCTTGATGACCAATTCAACAAGAGTTTTGAACTCATCTTTTAGGACGTTAATGGGGGTGGCCGCCTTGAAGGTGATTGGCTGTCCTTTCCTATCCTTCAATTGGCCATGTTTCTTCCATAAATTCCAACGTCGTTCCATCTCATCATAATCTGCTACTTTGTATTGAGATATATGTTCCCCCTCATTTCGAAGATCAAAAGTCTTAGCAAGTACATTGGCATTTACTTCGATTATGGTTCCATAAACACAGGTTTTGAACGATTTTCCATCCTTACTCAATACTGCTCTAGCATAGAATTTAGATACCATATGCGGATTAAAAGGTACAGGTTCAGCGGATAAATATTGAATAACCTGTTCGCTATCAAGGATATCCATTATCCAATCCGGGATATGTTCTGCAACAAGACGCATGTACAGTATGCGATCTTTCAAGATTTGAGCTAATCGCCTTTGCTCTTTTGTGTGGCCGCTCTGTGTTTTCTTCCGAGCCATCATAACTAGTTGACCATACGATATTGAATCGTCAACATCTTCCTTCTTTAGAATTCCTGTAAATCCTGGTGCATGTCTCTCATGCAGGGGTTATTCAGAATTTGGTGGAAAATTGAAGATACAGGGTTCGCTGGACGCGGATTGATGTTTATGGGAAGTGGGTTTCTGGGATGATGAGGCTTTGGGATTGGAGGCCATGTCTTTGAGAAAGAATTTGGAATAATCTTGAGGAAGTCGAAGATTTTGATTTTGGGAATTCTGCTCTGAATTTTGAAGGAAGTAGAATGAACAGTAATCAAAGCGCAATAGGGTGCAGTAGGGTTAAACTTTTGATTGTGAGATCTAACGGTTGAGATAAATTCTGAAAGTGGTTCGATCAACGGTTCATAAAGAACGCGTCTTTCCATATGGTTTCCCATACTTCAAGAGATACTCAAGTGTTTCTTACGTGGCGTCTCCTCAGTTGATGTCGCCGTTTGCATTCATTAATTACGCCTTATCGGGTCCCATCAAGTTTGAATTTTGAGTCATCACGCCTCGATTTTGGATATGTTGTTGCTGTTCGATCTAGCAGCCGTCCAAGGATGCTGATGGATAGTAGTAAATTTCAGCACCCAAATGCACAATAATGATTTGCTAACCTTGAACGAGATTCGTCAGCATCTTTCGGAGTTCTGCTGGGTCTTTGAGGACTTTGTTCGAAAACCATAATGATGATGAGATTCTCGATCCTTTCAATGCTTCTCACTTAATATTGCTGAAATGATTTGACTCTCCATGCATACACGTCGATTCCTTTACTCGCGACGTTTCATATTCCAAGAGACGAATCATTGTGATCTTCAGACAGATTTTTCTCTTTCCTCGCGTCATAATTGGCAAATCCTCTATAAATGCCTCCGCTCGAGATTATCAAAACATCACAACTTTCATCCTCTCTTGACTCGTATTTTTAACCTTCCTTTCCTTAAGAGATTCAACTTCCTTTCTTCAAGCATGGATTCTCCTCCAAGAACCTTAGATATCAGGCGTAACCTGATTTTGGATGAGTCGGGTCTAGATAGATATTATCTGGATGATTGCGATGTGCGAAGATCATGTCTGCGTTGCAGTGGGGGGGGTCTTTCTCAATTTGCATGTGCCACTCCACATCATTTTCAGAAGGAAGTGTTGAGGGAGTTCCTCGGGGATTGCCATGTTGAGCCAGGTGCAATTTTTGGGGTGTTCCATGGAAAGCTTGTCCGTTGGACCCCTGACACTTTTGCAGTGGATTTTGGGCTTCCTCGAGGTCCTTTGTCTGTGGAGGACTATCTTGCTGAAGAGGTGGCGCCAGAATGGGTGGCATGGGAGAAATGGCATCATTCTCCTCGATTTGAATTTAGCCCTGACATTCCAACCTCTGGTCTCCAGACTTCATACTGGGTGATGTTTTGCATTGCTCATGGTATTCTGCTTGGAGAGGAGCCTTACGACCTCTGTTTCTCAAGGACTGTTTGGCAGGTGATGATGGCTATGGATGATGCTGCTTCTGTGGACTGGGCAGGATTCTTTTTCAAGAATGTCTGGGAAAGCATTAAGCTTCATCCGTTTGTGCCTCTGCGGAATGGAATGCAGCTGAGCTGGTTGATGGAAAAGTACTTCCCGGAACTTGTTGACGGTCCATCCAACCTTGAAGGAGCTGATTTTTATCCTTATAAGCCAGTGTCCCCCTTCTGAAAACATAAAGAATTCTGTAGTAGATCTGGGTTATCTTTTTGACTGAAGTTGTAATGTCCCTTCCCCTTATGAAGATGTAATGTAGTTCCTCCTTTTGTAATGTATGCCTATTTTCAGTGAAGAATAGTTGTGTAACACTATGATCTTTGGCATATCTTCATGACACAAGATAGGTTTTATCTTCAAGTTTCATGATCTGCTGAGCAGATACATTTATCTGCTGATTGTTTAGAGGAGTGTTTTCGATGCTTGCCATTATCTTAGCAGACTTCATTTAGTAGAGACTTCTGTATTATTCTGAAGATAGTAGAAGAAAATCCACGAAGACTATAAAGAAATTGAGGATAGCATCTCATTCATCGACAACAGCATCTAACTCCATCATGCCCAATTTGATACATAATTCTTTGAATCTTGATTCTACTAGAGTTTTGGTAAAGATGTCTGCTATTTGATCCTCCGTGCATATACGCTGAATATTAATATCCTTCTTTTCTTGATGATCACGAATAAAATGATGTCGGATATCAATGTGTTTGGTTTTGGAGTGGTGTACTGGATTCTTTGTGATGCACATAGCGCTGTTGCTATCACAGAAGATTGGTACACATTCAGGAGAAATATCATAATCCTGAAGTTGTTGTCGAATCCACAGAATTTGCTGACAACAACTAGCAGCCGCGACATACTCCGCTTCGGTGGTTGATGTTGCCACCGAGTGCTGCTTTTTGCTGAACCAACTAATCAATTTGTGTCCAAGGAATTGACATGTTCCGCTGGTGCTTTTTCTGTCAATCTTGCATCCTCCAAAATCAGAATCCGAATAACCACTCAGAGTTAGATTGTCGGCTTTTGGATACCAAATTCCTAGCCCTTCTGTGCACTTCAAATATCTGATAATTCGCTTTGTTGTATCTAGGTGCGTTTTGTTTGGTTGAGATTGATACCTTGCACATAATCCCACAGCATATGATATCGGGTCTGCTGGCTGTAAGATATAGTAGAGATCGAATGATCACTCGATATAAGGTAGGATTCACGACTTCTCCTTCTTTCTCAAGATCTGCTATGCACGCATTGCTGATGGGAATCCTCAGCCTCTTGGTTTTCTCTGGACAATACTTAGCAATCAGATCCCGCGTGTATTTTCTTTGGTGAATGAAAATTCTTTCATCGGATTGTTGAACTTGAAGTCTAAGAAAATAGGACATCTTTCCCATCATACTCATTTGAAAGTTGCTCATCATTAGCTTGGAAAATTTGTCACAGAGATCTTGATTCTTTGAGCAAAAAATGATATCAACAACGTAAATTTGCACAAGTAAGATGCTTCCTTTGCCTTTAATACGGAAGAGTGTTTGATCAATCTTTCCCTTTTTGAAACTGTTGTCGAGCAGAAACTTAGATAGAGTTCCATACCATGCTCGTGGTGCTTACTTCAATCCATACAAGGCTTTTCTCAGTTTATAGACTTGGTTTCCATTCTCAAACCCTGGGGGTTGCTCGACATAGACCTCTTCTTTGAGTTCGCCATTTAGGAATGCGCTTTTGACGTCCATTTGCATGATCGAGAATTTATGGTGTGCAACATAAGCAAGGAATAACCTGATTGCTTCCAGTCTTGCTACTGGAGCAAATGTCTCATCATAGTCAATACCTTCACACTGTTTGTATCCTTTGGCTACCAGACATGTTTTATTCCTTACTACTACTCCCATTTCGTTCTTCTTATTCTTGAATACCCATTTGGTGCCTATAACATTCTAATGTTCTGGTCTATCTGCCAGATCCCATACATGATTGCTAGAGAATTCAGCAAGCTCTTCTTGCATAGCGTTCACCCAGTCTGGATCGCGTAAAGCATCCTCAACTTTAGTTGGCTCCTCACTTGATAGGTAGCAAGAAAACATTGCGGACCCTTGTCTTGTAAGAATAGGATCATTAATATCGCCAAGAACATCTTCTAGAGAATGAGCACGTAGCCATGCTGGTCTGATTGGTTCTTCAACATTTCCTTCTCTGTCTTGATTATCAGAGTGCTCTACATCGTTCGCTTGTTCTTCAGCTTCTGGAGTGTTGATGATTTGTTCTTCCATGGCAGATGTTCCTTTAGCAACTGGAGCTTCTGCTATAGGAACATCATGATCTGGACCTTCCACTTCAGTAGGTATCTCAACAGTTGGTGACTCAGCATCTCCTATGCCAAGGTCTTCAGCAGCGTTTACTCCTTTAGCAACGGTAGGAGAATTGGAGGTCTCCTCATCTGAATCATCTAGTAGAGTAAAGATATCCTTTTAGGGATTGGCCTCAGCATGATCATTGGCATCATTGGCCTGGTCAGTGGTTTGATCAACGGCTGAGCTCGACTGAAGTGGATCACAATCATTCATAGACTTAGTCGGGTCAATCCGCAATTTCTCGAAAGAATTCAGAATTGATTGACCATTGATGTCATCAATCTCAAGATTGGTATCCTTCGTCTCTTTTACACCTCTGCGCACTAAAGTAGATTCATCAAAAATAACATTGCATGTTATTTCCACAATTCCGGTAGTCTTATTTAACACTCTGTAACCTTTATGAGTGGGGTGACCATATCCAAGAAGTACACCCTCATCTGACTTAGGTGAGAAAGTGTTAAGTTTTGACTTTCCATTATTATTAATATAACATGTCGCACCAAAAGCATGTAGACAATCTAAATTAGGCTTACAACCAATGTATACTTTGTAGGGAGTCTTGTTGAATCGTCCATTAATGGAACTTCTGTTTTGCGTATAACAGGCTGTCATCAAATCTTCTCCCCAATACTTAGCAGGTAGATCAGCGTCGGCTAGCATAGATCGCACTGCTTCTTTCAGCGTCCGATTCTTCCTTTCTGCTAGACCATTTTGCTGAGGTGTCCTAGCAGTGGACCTCTCATGATTTATACCAGCTTCCGCGCAGAAATCCATGAGGATTCCATTGCAAAACTCGGTTCCATTATCAGATCGGATCCTCTTCACAGTAACTTCTTTACTGTTTTGTTCCTTAAGAATTAACTCGTGTAGAATGATCTTGACTTCATCTTTGGCTTTAAGCAGACGAACCCATGTGTACCTTGAATAGTCATCTATTACCACAAGAGTATATATCTTTCTACTTACAGAGGGTGGAGTGAATGGTCCAAATAGGTCCATGTGCAATAATTCAAGAATCCTGCTCGAGGTATTCTTCTATGGATTGGAATGAAACGAAGCTTTGGTCTGCTTTCCTTGTTGACAGGCTTTGCATACGTCTTCCTTATGAAATGTGATGCTATCAGATAGACCTGTGACAAGCTTATTTCTGGCACTATGGTTAATGGTTTTGAAATTCAAATGATTTAACCTTCTGTGCCATAGCCATGTGGTTTCTTCTTTACTCAGTGCTAGAAAGCATGAATGTTGTTGGCCACTTTGCCAATCGACAACATAAAGACCACCTTTCCGAATTCCTCAAAGTTTCACTTCTCCTGTAATATTGTCAGCTATAGAACAACCTGAATGAATAAAATATATTGTGTACCCGTTTTTTCATAGTTGACTTATGCTTAACAAATTATGCTTGAGATTGGATACGAGAGAAACATTGACAATCCTTAGTCCATTGCGCTCTATACATCCTCTGCCAAGTACTCTGCCTTTACTGTTATCTCCGAACACTACAGATGGACCATTTGATTTCTGAATGTCTGAGAATAATTCTTCGTCTCTCGTCATGCGCGCCGAACAACCACTGTCTAGGATCCACTCATTTGTCATGCCTGATGTCTTCACACTTGAATCCTGATCCTGCAAAAATAATTAGGTTGATTTAGGTCCCCGTTTCGCATCGGGTCCTGAAGGATTAGCTTGAGTCATTGTTCTTTTTGGAACCACATTTTGGTAATCTTCAAGGTTTTCTCCTTGAGATTCTTTTTTTCAACCTTCTCAACCTTTTGATGTGTGTATGCAGGTGGTTGTGTGTTGTGTTTCTTCGCCTTCATCGTCCTTTGGTGATACACGTGTCTGGACTCGGGCATCACATAGGAGTTTCTCCTATGTGGTGTGTGATGATGGTTTTGGGGTTTCACTGAATGATATCCAGTTTGCTTTCCCCGAGTAAGGTTAGGATTTGGCTTCCTAGCGCTTGAAACATGATGCTCAGCCTTAGTCCTTGAATTTGTTGAATAGTTCTTCTTGGCAGACCTATAATGAGAACTTTCTTGAGATTCAGTACTCTGCTGAAATCTTACATTCTGCTTGACCTTTTGCTGAGGTCTAGCATAGTGCTTGACACTCTGCTGAGGTCCAGCAGACTGTTTGATATTCTGCTGAGCGATCTGCTTAGCATTTGTCCTATCATTCGATGATTCAGCAACTAATGTATCCTTCTTTTTACCATCACCAAATATTTTTCAGCAGAAACCAAAGTGATATTTTTTTTGACCTCGAAGTTTCATCTTCGTTATGACAACTGTGCCCAATTCCAGATCGGTCACCGTGACGTCTCTGTTGGCTTATCAGGTTATTAAAGATATCCTGACTAGTCATATATGCGCAGACACACTTCTCATTGGCTTTGTTTTTCAAAATCAGATTTTCCTTTTCAAGATTTTTGAAATTTTTAGAGATTTCAGAAAATTCATTTCAAAGCCTTGATAGTTCCTCACTATCGTACCTTAGTCTTTCAACTTCGTCTGTCAGACTTATGACTTTCTGTTTGAGTGAAGAATTATCTTCTACGATAGCATTTTTCAAGGTATATACCTTTGAAAGTTCTAAAGAAAGCTTGGTAAGATAATCTTCCTCTGAATCCAAGAGGAAATCCTCCGATTCAACCGTGTGTGCTGAGCATGAAATGTTAGATACAGTTGTTACCTCTTGGTTGTCGACTGCTAGGGCCGATTCAGAAGGTTGCTCAGCATTGGCGGACGATTCATTATCCTGAACGATTCTTGCCATGAAGACCATTAGGGCTTCTTCTTCCTCATCAGTGGGATAGTATTCTTCTTTATTGTCAGGAATATCTGGAACCTCTGTCCGTGTCAGCAATGCCTTGGTCACAGCTCGAACTGCTCGCCTTTCGAATCTTTGCCGCAACCGTTCTCTTTCTTCAGGACTTACTTTTGGACAATCATGCTTCAAGTGATCAGGAGATTTGCATTCAAAGCATGTCCTTGTCTTTTTCTCAGTGGGATGCTGTACTGAGGTTGCCTTAGCATCCTTCTCTGCCTTTGCTTCCAAGATCATTTTTTGTATTTTCTTCATCTGTTCTTCCAACTCGTTTATCTTTTGATTTTCACTGCTTGAGTTAGAAGTTGATGGAGTCTCCTTCGTTGGTGTTGTTGGTGTTGATCTCTCCTGATTATAAAATAGTTTCCTGGGAGATTTCCATTTATTTGCATCCTTCTTGACGAAGTATGCTACATCTTCTTGAGTTCCAGCACTCGTTGCACTTGGATGTGCTATAGCAGCTTCATTCTTCTTCCACTGCTGAATGATGAATTCATGTGCCTTTAATTGAGAGAACACTTCAGCGGTAGACATGTTGCTCAAATCCTTTTCACTTAAGCTAGTCATTTTGACAAACCAATCACTTCTGGGATAGAGCTTGGATATTACTTTGTTGTTCATTTCTCCTTTGTCATACTTTTTCCTGACATTTTTGAGTTCTCCTATGATGGCGTTGAATCTTTCTTCCATCTGCTGAATGGTTTCACCAGGAACCATAGCAAAGGATTCGTACTTGTCCACAGCGACTTGTAGCTTGTTCCACTTCATTTGTTCTGTCTCTTGAGAAACTTCACAGACGTACTCCCACATTTCTTTTGTTGTGTTGTAGTCCGGAGCTTTTTCAGACATCAGAGGAGATAGACAATCCATGATTAGTTTCATGGTGATAAACTCCAGCTGGCCTCTCTTCTTGTCTTCGAGAGTCCATTCCTCGTAGGGTTTTTTCACCATCACAGGTCAGGGTTGACCACCAGCGGGTGCTGGGGGTGCAGTGTTAACTTTCATGATCTCTATAGGACCAATCGTGAGTATGTCCCTTATCTCCGGATGAATGCTTTGCAACTGGATCATGGCCTTCTTTTTCCAGGTTTCAAAACCATCTTTGTTGTACTTTGGAAGAGCGTGATTCGTCATGTTCTTTTCACTTTTACCTGAGCTATGAAAGACACAGATACAAGAAACGCAAGGATAAACTAGGATCTAGGTCCTAAGCGACTCAAAATCAGTCGGTTTTTCAAGCTACCGCTCTTATACCACTTGTTGGTCCCTGAGATCAGAGTCGTCGTGGTAACAATAAGATATACACGAAGTGCAGCGGAATAAAAATTAGCGTTTACTTGTAAGTAGGTTATTCTTAACTTAGGGTTTTTGGTTCAAGTTTGCTTAAGTTACTTTTAGCAGTTATACTCTAGCAACTCTTTTGCTAGGTTAAATCGTCGTAGCTCAAAAGTAATAGAACAGTAATCAACAAGAGAACACAAGGTTTATAGTGGTTCGATCAAATGATCTACGTCCACTCCTTAGCCGAATCGCTAAGAATTTCAGTAAGAAAGTATACGGTGTACAAAGAGTTACCTCTCCTATAAAGCAAGCAGTCGTCGTCTGGTATGTCTGCTCCACGTCTATCTTTCAATACTCCGAACCTTTTAGGTGTAGCTCCGGCTGAGTCAAGAGCGCACCTTCGTATAACTCGCTTTTACCACCTGTGGAAGATTTTAAAGTTCCTTCCGAACTATCCTTCGCTCTCGGTCTCAGTGCCCGTTCTAATCAATTTCCTTTTGAGAAACTGATTGCTGAATACTTTCTATGACAAAAGTGATCCCAATGATTGAAGATTCTTGAATCCCTTCATGAATTTGTCAGTTGAGTGTCAGATGTATGGTGGAACACTCAAGACGTTGAAGGCTTTTTGATATCTCGATATTATGCCTTTCAACTGAACTGCCCTCAAGGTTTCTGTCTCTTTTTGGAAACTTTTGTACGTGTGTTTGTGTTAGAGAGAGTGAGCTCTTTCTGCATCTTCCTTTGACTTGCCTTTTATAGTTGTCTTCTCGAAGTTTGAGTTCGGCAGATCCGTTAGACACAACGGATTTTTCTACCTAAATGCAGATAGCTTTTTACCAACTTTTCTGTCTCCGTGCAAGCTTTTCCGTCCTACTTCTGACAGGTCTATCCTTCGCGTGTTGGTCAGAATAGCGATGTAGTAGTTGAGATTTGCTTTGCTGTGCTTTTACTGGAACGGGATGCTGAATATCTTTCAGCATGCTCCTGGTCTAGATGCGTAGCAAATGTTCTTCTACTTCTCTGGCTTTGGATTGCTAACGCCTGTAGCATCCTGTAACGTGTTATCAGATGCTGTCTCCTCAGCTTTCTTTTATGCTTTCTTGTTGTCTGCTGAGATTTCTTCCACGCAACCTATTCTATTACAACTCAATGTTTACCCTATACAGGACATTACATAAGTTGCTAAGCTATGCTATCTTTGACTCCTGTGATTGAGCTTATTTGGAGATATTTCTTTGATCTTATTAGGACCAAATTTGGGGGGAAAGTGTATGAGGGTGAATACGGTGTTGTGAGTTGGGTGTGGAATTTAGTGGATTTGTGATAGTTGAAAAAGATTGAAGCATGAATATTATGAAATAAAGGATTGATTTGAATCCAAGAGATGAGGAAAATGAGGCACCAACAAAAATTTGGTGCATTTGTATGAAAAAAGGAAGAGAGAAACCATGAATTACATGAATGATAGTGCTAGGAAATATAAAAAAAAAAAAAAGAGAAAGAAAAGAGATGAAAAGGAAGAAGAAATAGAAAAAAAAAAAGAAAAGTGTTGTGAAAACAAATAAGCCACGGGTATTGAAGTGGTCTGAAGGAAACAAGTTTGGGGGGTTTTGGGAGATCAAGAAGTTTAGTCACTTTGGCCCAAAACCAAAAACAAAGACCTTTTTGATTTTAGAAGCCAACTCATTGTAGTTTAGTGGTGAGAATGGATGCATACCTTTGGAAATTGAGCTCGATATCTTGTGATTGAGTGATTCTCATCATCCTTAAACACGTGAGGGAGCGCTTTTGTTTCTTTATCCATATTTGATGAGTGGTTCGAGTCCTTATCATTAACCGTGTCACAAAGTTAGGTGATAATCTCGTTTGACAAGGGCATGCTAAGGTAATCAAGATGAGCTGTGAGGTAGTTTCATGAGGTTAATTGACTGCTTTACTTTGTTTTGATTGAGGACAATCGAAGGTTGAAGTTTGGGGGATTATGATATTTGCGTAAAATGACCTTCATTTCGGTATGTGAATGTGCATATTTGTGGCCATTTTACTCTCATATCATATGTTTTCTTGTTCTTTTGTTGTGTTTTCGTATTTTTGTGTTTGGAATGTTGTAGGTTGAGTTTTGATCATAAAACAACACCTTTGGTTGAGTTTTGGAGGCAAATCGCCCGAGCTAGGAGTCAAAAGAGGAAAGACTCGCCCAAGTGGAGCAGAGGAGAACATTTTAGAGTTTAGAGACCCCGCTCAGACGAGCTAGCTTGGCTCGGTCGAGCCATGCTTGTCAGAGAGCACGCTCGGCCGAGCTCTGCAGGACCGACCGAGCCACAACCAACAGAGGGCAGGCTCGGTCGAGCCAAATTGGCCCAGGCGAGCTAGATCCGGTTTTTGATGGTTTTTGTGGTTTTCAAGCCACCCCGGGCAAGCCATGGGTGGCTCGGGCTATTTGAGGCCCTATTTGCTCGTCTATAAAAGGGGGATTTTCGAGATTAAAGAAAACTTTTAGCCATTTTTCATTACATCAAGCTAGAATTTTATTCCTACTCCATCGTAATCCAAGAGGAGCAAGAGGTAATCCACCATCCATGGAGAGGAATTAAAGATCAAAGTTGGTAGATCAAGATCAAAGTGCTCAATTTAGGGGAAGAATTCATTCAAACCTATCTCTTGTAATGTTTGGTTTAAAATTGAATATTGTAATGTTGAACATTGGAGGTATGGAATTCTAAATTTCTTTGGATGTTGATTTGAATGAAGGTGTGAGAAACTAGGTTGAATTATGTTTGTTTACTTGCTATTTGAGATTGAATCACACTAGAGCTTATTCACATGCACCTAAGTGTAGGTAATAGCCAATCTAGGTGTTAATTGATACGAATTTTGCAGCCCGCACACCGAAAGGAGTGTCATGAATAGTGTGAGTTCTTGTGTTCCTTGATCCAATCCCTGTGCGGTGATAGGGCATTGGATGATGATTTACGTTTTATTAGGAGTAGTCTAGTGTTGGTCCCTGAGATCAGAGTCATCGTGGTAACAATAAGATATACACGAAGTGCAGCGGAATAAAAATTAGTGTTTACTTGTAAGTAAGTTCTTCTTAACTTAGGGTTTTCGGTTCAAGTTTTCTTAAGTTACTTTTAGCAGTTATACTCTAGCAACTCCGTTGCTAGGTTAAATCGTCGTTGCTCAAAAGTAATAGAACAGTAATCAACAAGAGAACACAAGGTTTATAGTGGTTCGATCAAATGATCTACGTCCACTCCTTAGCCGAATCGCTAAGAATTTCACTAAGAAAGTATACGGTGTACAAAGAGTTGCCTCTCCTGTAAAGCAAGCAGCCGTCATCTGGTATGTCTGCTCCACGGCTATCTTTCGATACTCCGAACCTTTCAGGTGTGGCTCCGGCTGAGTCAAGGGCGCACCTTCGTAGAACTCGCTTTTACCACCTGTGGAAGATTTTAAAGTTCCTTCCGAACAATCCTTCGCTCTCGGTCTCAGTGCTCGTTCTAATCAATTTCCTTTCGAGAAACTGACTTCTGGATACTTTCTATGACAAAGTGATCCCAATGATTGAAGATTCTTGAATCCCTTCAAGTATTTCTCAGTTGAGTGTCAGATGTATGGTGCAACACTCAAGACGTTGAAGGTTTTTAAATATCTCAAAATTATGCCTTTCAACTGAACTGCTCTCAAGGTTTCTGTCTCTTTTTGGAAACTTTTGTACGTGTGTTTGCGTTAGAGAGAGTGAGGTCTTTCTGCATGTTCCTTTGACTTGCCTTTTATAGTTATCTTCTCGAAGTTTGAGTTCGGCAGATCCGTTAGACACAACAGATTTTTCTTCTTAAAGCAATGAAACACCAAATTGTCTGTCCGAAAGATGCACTTTTAATGTTTGCAAATAATCTCTCTCTACGAAGTACATCTAAGAAAGATCTCAAATGTTCAACATCCTCGTCATAACTCTTACTATAAACCAGTATATCATAAAAATAGATGACTACAAATTTGCTAATAAAAGCTCGCAAAACATGATTCATAAGACCCATAAACATGTCGGGTGCATTAGTTTATCGTTAAGGCATAACTAACCACTCATACAAACCGAATTTCATTTTAAAAGTAGTTTTCCACTCATCTCCCTCTTTGATCCTTATCTGATTATAATGAATCCTCAAATAAATTATAGAGAACACACAAGAACCATGCATCTTATCGAACATATCATCTAAATGATAAATAGGATGTTGATACTTCACTATAATGTAGTTTAGGAATCGACAATGGAATCATATTTTGGAATTGTATATATAAAAGCATTATGATTGGTATATTGGGAAACAATATGTTTGATATACTGGCAATCATTAATGACTTGCAATAAATAACTCCTATCTGAATTAACAATTATACGATGCAAACAAACACATCCAGTTATCTCGTCGATAGGGAGATCATACGGTGTGTAAGATATCACAAAAGATCGTATAGATCGTTCGACCTAGCGAGATATAAATAGTTATCACAACTGTGACATTTTCTGGTTTGGCTGTCGGTTTAGGCTGCGGCGCACAAGTTCATAAGTGGTTTATCTTGACTGCTTTGTGTGACCGGTGCATCTCAATGTATTTATAGGATCAACAGTGAGATTAACAATTCTACTTGACATATGAATGAGTAAAGATCTCGGTAACTTGGTCGGAACTAAAGTCTATTGAAAGCTGAGGGGCACACATAAGTTGACTGTCACTTTGACTTATGATGTTGTAGAGTCTTACATGTACTCATATATCTGCATCTTGGGTAATGTCAGTTTGTTTGGGGTTTCCTCAGGCTAGATTTAGATAACCATATCCGTTTGAGGATGGTGACATTCCTTTGGAAGCTCACGAGGTTCGTTATGCTAAGTCTTGCAGGCTGAATCATTGATTCAAACAAAAACAATAAGGGTTGAGTGGTACTACTCAAGAATAATAAGAGATTAATTAATTGCTGCTAATTGTCAAATGCTGAATTAATTAATGAATGTCGGAAACCTTAAATATAGGGATTAACCAAGTCACTGCAACCCGTACTTAATAATGTGGTAGTAAAGGGGTAGGTCGACATTAATTCTCTAGTGGCATGAATCAATGTTTATAAATTAATAAAGTTCTGGGTTGAACATGGAATTAATGAATAGGAGGCCCACTTTATTATTTGCATTTCATCCTTAGTGTGGCCCAATAGTGCTCAGAGACCATTAGGGTTTATTAACCCCTAATAGTCCATTCTCCAGATCGATATAAATACAAATTAAATTGAATAGGAGCATGCATTGGGCATTTATTGTTCTTCATAGTGTTTGTTTTGATATCCATAAAATGAATCTGAGGTTAAAAATTAATTGCAATTCACGTCGCCTATTGTAAACTCTGTTCCTATAATTGGTATCAGAGCTTGGTTCATATTTTATGGCTCTGTCGGAAAACAAATTTTGACATTCAGTTTATGCATGTTATTTAATTTATCGTGGATGGATTTATTTTTTTCGTGGATGTTTTTTTCTCGTGGCCCCTCTCTGGTTTTGTTTTGTTTTAAATCGATAGAAAATCCGCGATTAGATAGCAAAAATATGTAATAGACTAGATCTATTTGGTTGTATTTTTCTTATTCAATATGTAAACCGGAAAACATGGAGAACAAGAATAGTGACAAGGTGGTACAACAAATTTCCAGTGGGCTGAGCATGCAGCAACCACACGCAGGCGGCATGCGGCGGTGGCGGTTGCCGGCAAGCAAAGCAATGGCTGCACACAGAAGGCGTACGGCGGTTCTCTGCGAAGTAGCAATCTCACGGGGTGGCGTGCGGTGGTGTACACCCTGCGGTAGTGGTTCCCGTGGCCACGCCGCCAGAGTAGAGGTGCACGTCCATGGCAGAGAACTGGCAAGTTGGTTGCGGTTTTTGTCGGAGAGGGTGGTTGCATCCGCGAGTCGTGTTTCTAACGAGCGTGGATAGCAGCCATGGCTATCGCACACAGTGACCATTTCCAGAAGCAGCAGCGCCAGCGGCGTGGGTCGCGAGCGACGCCAGCGACGGTAGCCGTGGGTTCGACGGTTGTTGGGGCTGCAGGAGGTTTTGGCGGTGGCTGGAAAAGTAGGTGTCGATGGCGGGTTTTTGAGTGCAGCAAGGGTGGCGGCTGCAACCCTTGCTGCTGCTAGGGTTTGCACATTAGGGTTTCTGGGCATGTGCTGAGCGCGGGCTCGGCGGCCCAGAGGCGGCCCGAGCTGCCGAAAAATTAGGGTTTCTCCAAATTAGGATTTTTACAGTCCTATGGGCCCGAATCCCAAATTACTGTATTTTTTATACCAGCCCAAAGTTGCTGATTTAAAATTAAAGAGTGGGAGCCAAATTTGAAGATCTCTATTAATTTAAAGTCTTGTAATAGATAGGTCTAATTATTATTTCCCAAGTAATTGCATCAAGGGGCCACGATAATTTTTATTTTATTTATTATATTCTCATATGATGTGATTTATTATGTCCTAGTAAATAATAGGAAAGCATGGTACTGCTTTTATTATTTATTTTTAAAGTATGTTGTAGATAATAGGGAAGCATTTTACTACTTTATTCTTTACTGTTAAAAGCATGTTTTATGTGATTTATTTTATGTGTTAAATTATGTCAATAAATTTCGGAATCATGTTGGGAAATATGATGGAATTTTATATGTGACATAATTTATGAATCATAAAATAATCTGTGCGCATAAGAACATTTTCAAAGAAAAAGACTAAGCAAGATTTTCTAAAATCAACAAGACCTCCACAATGCGGTCTCTTATTAGAAGTGGACAATGAAGTGAGTAGACGTCGTCTACACGACCGTAGCCTGCTTGCTTTATTTCTTCATAAGTTCTGATAGATGAGATTTCCAAATAAAACATTTAAACAAGTGAGAAGTGGACAGTGAAGTGAGTAAACGTCTACACGATCGTAGCCTGTTTATTTTATATGTTCACAAGTTCTCTAGGATTGTTTTAAATGAGATAACAAAGGTTGTAAAAGGCATCCGTCATGGTTCTAGTACATATGACAAATCGTCCTTTTCACTTCCATAGTTAGAATTGTGGTCAAATGCTTAGATGTTGCATGTATATTAACTCATGAATGATGTCCCTGCTCAGATAGGTTGAGCATGGTCTTAGTTTTATCTCCGATTATTAATTTCATTTGCCGGCGAATACCTGGTATGGATTGAAATTAAAGATTTGAAATTGAAATTAATGATTTTAATTTCAAAGAGCAGTCTGGTTAGGTGGTCTGCTGTAAACTTCTACGAAAAGAGCTTGCAGTAGATGCACTGGAGCAATTGGGGGAAACAATTGTATTGGTTTATCAAAAGGTTAAAATGCATTTTTGATTCAATGTTCTGCATGTATGTTCTTAATTTAATCAATTATTATTTTCAGATATCTTGGCACAAAATTAATTAATTGTTCGAATTTCCTGGAATGGAAGCGCAACTTGGATTATATCCTAGTTGCAGAGGAATATCAATTTGTTCTTAACACTCCATGTCCAGCTGTCCCCACTGTTGCGTCAACTGCAATGGAGCGGAACCTTTATGACAAGTGGGTCAAGTCTATTAATGTAGTCAAGTGCTACATGATGACCACTATGTCTAAGGTGCTCCAGCAAAAACATCACCACTATGACAAAGCAGCTGAGATTATGGATAGTCTCACAGTTACTTATGGGGAATCAGATAGAGGTGTCAGATTTAAACTCATGAGGGAAATCGTTAGTTTTAAAATGACTGATGGTAGCTCAGTGAGGGAGCACGTTGTTTCCATGACTCACCTCATGGATGAACTAACGTTGCATGGAGGAGGTATTGACAGGGAAGCCCAGGTCGATATCTTACTCAACCCACTTTTGAGGTCTTTCTGAGAACTTTAGACTGAATGTTGTCACGAGTAAAAAGGATTACACTCTTAACGAGTTACTTAGTGACCTCATGGTGACTGAATTAGTCATGCAACTTGAAAAGGTAGTCTTGATTTCTTCCGATAGTCGCCCTACTTCATCGAAAGGTGCTAAAGGGGTGATTGGAAAGAAATTTAAGAAGACAGTTTCGGGAAGCAAAAGTTCTGGGAAAAAGAAGACTGTGACACTGGGGAAGAAGGTCAAGTGTTTCCGTTGTGGCAAAACTGGTCACTGGAAGAAGGATTGTCTGACTAAGAGGGTGGTTGAACATGGTACGTAATTAGCATTTGTAACAGAAACATGTTTAGCATCTGTTTCTACTCATTCGTGTGTTGGGATTGTATACTGAAAGCATATATGATTAAATGTTTTGTACACTGGTCTTCATATATGTGTTGCTACAACAATGCTCGTTGTCTAATGAAACAAACATACAACGAACCATAATATCCTATTATCTTGCTTATAGGGATGACCATTTGGTGTGTAGGAGATCACAGAGGATCATATGAGTCGTTTGACTTAGCGAGAAAGAAACAGTATCACAGCTGAGAGAGTCCCTGGATAGGCTGTCGGTCTAACCTGCAGCACATCAGTTCATAAGTGGGATTATCCTAGCTACTTGATGTGTCGGTACATGGTTATGCATTGATGGGATCAACAGTGGGATGTGCCATTCTCATTGACATACGAATGAGCCAGATCCCTAACATACTTCCTATGATCTTAAACCTAACTAAAGGATAAGGGGCACACACAGATTGACCAGAATTTGATTTACCAGGGTGGCGAGTCTTACATGTACTCTAATACTCGTATTTTGGGTGTTGGCAATTTGTGCGTGGCCTGCTTAGGCTGGACATTTAGGTAAGCATATCCGTTTCAGGATGATGACATTCCCTGAGGAGCTCACAAGGTTCATTATGCTAAACCCTGCAGGTTGAATTATTTAATTCACGCATAAGTGAAAAGGAGTGAGTGGTATTACTCAGGAAATAAGAGATTAATTAATTGTGGCTGATCATCATAAGCCAAATTAATTAATGAATGTTTAAAACCTTAAATATGTGGATCATGTTAGTTTGGTGCAACCAATTCCTAATAACGTGGTAATAAAGGGGCGAGTCAGCATTGTTACCGTGGTGAAGGTTAAAACAATGTTTTATTATTTAATTTTGTTCTTGGTTGAACAATGAAGTATTAATTAATAAAGGGGGCCCACTTTATTATTTGCATCTGGTCCCTGGTCTGGCCCATGAACTGCTCAAGCCTATTGGGGTTAGGGTTTCTGAAAACCCTAACACTATAAATATGCCTTCTCTCTATCAGATCAAGTAATGATTTCCAATATATTATAAGAAAAGAGAGAGAACGGCGGCGGCGATCTGGAAGGGAGAGACTGATCGATTTCCCCAGATCTCGGATTCAATTTGGTAGATAATCCTCACAAGATTTCCAAGGAGCCAGGGAACAGATCAGAAGATCAGATCTGTAGGAACAACTGTCCATCGGCGGCGTTCAATCTCAAATCTAAGTTTACTTCGTCATTATCTTCTCCGATCTAGATCTATAGATCAAACAGTGAAGATCAGGTATTCCTAAATTCCATCCTCTGCAACTAATTTTGTAGGAGCATGCATAGGTTCGCATGGTTTGTTTAATTGAAATTTATTTCTGGTATCCTAAGAATGATTCTTGGCAAGTATTTATTTAATGGCAACTCATGTTGTCCATCGTAGACTCAAACCCTACAACGTGGGTAGTGGATACTGGATCTACTAATCGTGTTTGTTACACTCTGCAGGGATTCAGGCCGTAAAGGCAGCTGAATGATGACGAGGTGATGATCTCCATGGGTAATGCTGTTCGCGTGTCTACAGTAGCAGTTGGAGATGTTACATTATGCTTTCAAGACAATATTTCAATTTTAAAAGACATTTGTATGTGCCGGATTTTCAGTGGAACCTTACTCCTATTTCCCATTTAATAAATGATGGATTTTCAGTTATTTTTGATAGTCATGTTGCTATCGATTGCAATAATGGTGTTATCTGTCGTGGGATACCGAAAGACTCTCTTTATATCATAACTTGTTTGCATGAATTTTCTGTGAATGCAGCATATAACTGTGTTAATCATAAGAAGAGAAAGTTTTCATCTTCTGATGAGGATCTTATATATCTATGGCATCTGAGACAAGGACACATCAATCTAAAGAGGATCAAGAGACTCGTGGAAGATGGAACGTTGGATTCAATCCAAGTAGTTCCACATCAGGTTTGTGAATCCTGTATAGAGGGAAAGATGACAACCAGGCCTTTCAAGGCAAGTAAGTCTCAAGCAAGTGATGTGTTGGAATTGATCCACCCTCACTTATGTGGACCGATGTCTACGCAAGTTCGTGGTGGGTTTAAGTATTTCATCACTTTTATATATGATTACTCAAGATATGGGTATGTATACTTACTTCACTATAAGTCTGAATGCTTTGAGAAATTCAAGGAATTCAAGGCGGAAGTGGAGAAGAAGTTAAACAAGACCATTAAGTCATTACGATCTGATCGTGGTGGTGAGTATCTCAGTGATGAGTTCTTGCAGTTTTTGTCAGAGCTTGGGATTACATCCCAATGGACCGCACCGGGCACTCTTCAGAAGAATGGTGTGGCGGAAAGAAGAAATAGGATTCTTCTTTAAATGGTTAGATCCATGATGAGTTATGCAAACTTGCATGTTTCATTTTGGGGCCACGCATTACTAATAACGGTGTACCTGCTGAATCTGGTACCTTCTAAGTTGGTTCCTAAGACACCATCGAAACTCTGGAATGGGCGAAAGCCCAGTGTGTCAAAGATAAGAGTGTGGGGTTGTCCGGAAAACGTTTTATCAAAGGAACTTGATAAGTTAGAAGGTAGGTCCAAGCTAATGCTTTTGTAGGATACCCCAGACAAATGAAAGGTGGTTATTTCTACTGTACTGAGGATTAAAAGATTGTTTTTAGCAACAACGCGAGATTCTTTGAGGACGAGTTTCTGAAAAACCACAAAACGAAAAGTAATATCATTCTCCAAGAAATTGGAGAAGTGATGTGCATCCATTGGGAAAACCCCGTGGCAGATTGAGTGTACCTCTTGAAGGTATGTGAAGTGAGTGTTAGTAAACTTCAATTGATCCAAATTAAATCAAGCTATGTTGTAAACGGATTTTAATTCCTATAAAGTTGAGCGTCCGAATCTTTTCTAGTCAATCCCCTTTTTACCGGTGAATTGTCCGTTGATGAAATTAGAAATCTCAAACAGCTACGTTATCAATCCCTAACTCACTCCCAACCGACCGTCGATTATTGCCCTATAATCCTAGCCCCGCACATAGATTGGAACTAAAACTATACGATTATGCACTTATCACGAAGATTCCGTCCGCGTATTGGCTGCAACGTTCACATCAACTACCTATAGATTAGCTATTACCTACATCTAATAGGTATGAACAAGCTCAAGTGCAAATCAAACCTGCATAGGAAAGTAAACAAGCATAGAAGATTCAATCCATCTCAATATCATTATTACATCACTCACTTAGGAATTTAGTTCATCATACCTTGAATTAGAAGCAATACAAGTTAAGAAATAAGAATTGACATTACAAAGCTTCAAGGTCAAAATTGATCTTCTACGATTACCTTCGTTGTATCCAATCCACCTATTCTCCTTCTTCAAATTTCACCAAGATGATGGAATGTTCCTTGGTTCTCCTTGATTCAAGTGGGGAAGGAAGTGTAGAGTTGAATATCGATGGATGTTCATGACGGTTATTCTCAGATTGGGCAAAAGTTTTTTCATTTAATTGATTTTCCCCCTTTTATAGACGAGCTAGCAGGGCCTCGGATCGCCCGAGCCTCCAGAAGATCCGCAGGGAAATGGGCAGCCCGACCTGGCTCAGCCGAGCTTGCCTCGCTCGGCCGAGCGAGGTCTCTGTTCCACGGCTCGACCGAGCCTGGACTCCGATCGGCCGAGCGAGGTCTCTGTCGGGCAGCTCGGTCAAGCCTGCGCACCGCTCGGTCGGGCAACTCCTCCAAGCTCCCGAAACTCCTCTTTTTGCACTGCTCGGGCGAACTTAGCCTCCTCGGACTTCATACTTGGACGATTTTCCTCCAAAACTCTCCAAAATACGCTATATTATGCTCAAAATGTTTCCTACATCATTTCAAACACGAAAACAAAAAAAGCAAGACAAAAGAACAACAAAAAAAAGCATAGAAGGTAAAATGGCCACAAACATGCACGCTCACACATCGAAAAATAGGTCATTTAACACACATATCAGTATGGAACCAACTGCACGGTCGCCAGTGCAAAGCTTGAGCCACAAGTAACTTCACCAACTGCTGACGCAGTACCAGTGCTTTATCGTAGTGGGAGGGTACCGCACCAACCCGAGCGTTATATGTTCGTGGGAGAGTCTTCAGACTTGATCCCGGAAGACGGACTGGATGATACCGACCCATGGATATGACAAAGGTTTAAATGACAAAGATGTTTAAAAATGACATAAAGCTATGAATTCCAAAATTGAATCAATTACTACTATGGAAGTATTCAAGAAGTCGGCGCTACCAGATGGCTTTTGGGCTATAGGTTGCAAATAGGTATACAAACGGAAGAAAGGTTTGAAAAGAAAAATAACGGCTTTTAAAGCCAGGTTGGTAGCAAAGGGTTATAGTCATAACGAAGGCATTGACTATGGCGACACCTTCTCACCGGTAGCAATGCTCAAATCGATTCAAATTCTTCTATCCATAGCAGCACATATGAACCTAGAGATCTGGCAGATGGATGTCACAACCGTATTTTAAACGAGTACCTTGAGGAAGGTTGTGACATCTATATGTAATTAAACAAGCTTCACGGTCATGGAACAAACGTTTTGATGATGTGATTAAATCCTACAAATTTTCACAGTGTGAAACCAAAAATTGTGTGTACCGATTATGCATCAGTGGAAGCGTGGTATTCCTTGCACTTGATGTAGATGACATTCTTGTATTCGACAACGATATTAATGTGTTGTCACACATAAAGAGATAGTTATCCGAAAAGTTTCAAATGAAGGACCTAGGAGACGCTGGAGACATCCTTGGGATTAAAGTCTTGCATGATCGCAAGAAGAAGATGTTTAGCTTGTCTCAGACCGCTTATATTGATACTGTGATTGCCCGTTTTATCATGCAAAATGCCAGGAAAGGATTGCTACCTTTCAGAGATGGTGTTCCTCTGTCTACGGCACAATGCCCTACAACAAAAGAGGAGAAGGATGAGATGGCTAATGTACCATATGCTTCGTCGGTGGGAAGTCTCATGTATGCGATGCTATGTACGAGGCAAGATATTTGTTATGCCATGGCCATGGTGGCCAGATATTAGTCTAACCCTGGACAAGCACACTGACCTTCTATCAAACATATTCTCAAGTATCTGAAAAGAACTCGAGACTATTGTCTTATTTATCAGTCTTAGAATTTGTGCCATGTGGGTTATAAGAATTCAGATTTCCAAGCGGATCAGGATGAGAAGAGATTGACCTCGGGCTATGTGTTCACCTTGGGAAGTGGAGTTGTATCATGGAGGAGTGCAAAACAGAAATGTATCGCGGACTTCACCATGGAAGCTGAGTATGTGGCAGCTTCAGAAGCTTCTAAAGAAGCAGTATGGCTACGGAACTACCCCCAAGATTTAGATATTGTTCTGTGATTGCCAAAGACTATCACGGTATATTGTGATAATGCTAGTGTAGTAGCAAACTCTAAGGAACCAAGAACTCACAAGGCGTCAAAGCACATAGAGAGAAAGTACCACATCATACAATAAATTGTAGCGAGGGGCAATGAGCTAATAGAGAAGATTGATACAAAGGATAATCTAGCGGATCCATTTACAAAGGGCTTACAACAGAAGACATACGAGGGTCATGTTCGTAGCCTAGGACTAAAGTAGATGCCGGCGACCTGGTGACCAAATGTAATAGCTAGATTAGAATAGACACATATTATACTATGGAAATTAATGGTATAATGCTTTGAGTATAAGTGGAAGATTGTTGGAATTCTATACATAAAAGCATTATGATTGGTATATTGGGAAACATTATGTTTGATATACTGGTAATCATTAATGATTTGCAATAAATAACTCCTATCTGAATTAACAATTCACATCACACAACACCTCATCCTCATTCTTTCCTATGCGAAATGGCACCATCACTTGCTTCACTACATCGATAACACCACTATAATTCAACCACTATAGCTTGAATGTCCTAGGGTGCTTCATCATTGGTAGCCCTTACTTCTTCACAATGAATTGACTAGCCACATTGGTGCAGCTACCTCCATCAATAATCATGATACAAACTTTATCATTGATATTACAATGAGTATGAAAAATGTTCTCTTTCTGCTTTACATCTTTTACTACAGATTGAACACTCAAGACAAATTGAGCACTGCAGACGCCTCTATCTCTTCAACTTCATTATCAAAATCTTCATATTCTTAAATCTCAAGATTCATCTCCCATCAGTCACTACTTCTCCATCATCACAAATCACCATCACCCTTCTATTTGGTCAATCACTAGCAATATATATAATACCTTGACATTAGAAGCACTTATAATCTCTATTTCGAATATCAACGATAATAGATTAACCTTGGACTGTGGAATCAGGTTTGGGCTTCACGAACATTTTATTCTCTACTCGAGACTGCTCCTCCTCTTTCTTCCATAGAGCTCTTTTTTATGTGGAACCAATACTAGCCTGGTATTCTCTTTAGCCTGTAGTGTTCTGCCCCATGTTGCTGCCATTGCCCCTCCTATTAAGTTGTCCCTATATTTTAATTGACGTGTGCACCATCATAAAGCTCAACTTAATATTTTGTTGAGGAAATACCGTGGTTTGCATCGAACTCTTCATTGAAGCACATATAAAGTTGATTCCCGATCAATCCACAACTCCGATGCTCGAATGTGTGCAACATGCTTGTAGAACTCATCGAGATGATCGATTCGGTACAAGTTTTCAAAGAGTTCCATCTTTTGTTGAGGAGATATCAAGGTTTGTACCGAACTTTTCATTGAAGCACTTATAAAGGTTATTCCCAATCAATCCATAACTCTGATGCTCGAATGTGTGCAACATACTTGTAGAACTCATAGAGACGATCGATTCGGAATATGTTTTCAAAGAGTTCCATCTTTTCTTGAGGAGATATCGTAGTTTGTACCGAACTCCTCATTGAAGCACTATAAAGTGGATTTCCGATCGATCCACAACTCTGATGCTCGAATGTGTGCAACATACTTGTAGAACTCATCGAGAGGATCGCTTCGGTACAAGTTTTCAAAGAGTTTCATCTTTTATTGAGGAGATATCGTGGTTTGTACCGAACTCTTCATTTAAGCACGTATAAAGTGGATTCCTGATCAATCCACAACTCCGATGCTCGAATGTGTGCAACATACTTGTAGAACTCATCGAGACAATCGATTTGGTACAATTTTTCAAAGAGTTCCATCTTTTGTTGAGGAGATATCGTGCTTTTTATCGAACTCTTCATTGAAGAACTTATAAAGTTGATTCCCGATCAATCCACAACTCTGATGCTCGAATGTGTGCAACATACTTGTAGAACTCATCGAGATGATCGATTTGGTACAAGTTTTCAAAGAGTTCCATCTTTTGTTGAGGAGATATCATGGTTTGTACCGAACTCTTCATTGAAGCACTTACAAACCCTAAACCCTAAACCCTAAACACTCCACAACTCCGATGCTCGAATGTGTGCAACATACTTGTAGAACACATCATGACGATTGAGTCGGTACTAGTTTTCAAAGAGTTCCAACTTTTTTTGAGGAGATATCGTGGTTTGTACCGAACTCTTCATTGAAGCACTTTTAAAGTTGATTCCCGATCAATCCAAAACTCTGATGCTCTAATGTGTGCAACATACTTGTAGAACTCATCGAGACGATCGATTCGGTACAAGTTTTCAAAGATTTCCATCTTTTGTTGAGGAGATATAGTGGTTTGTACCGAACTCTTCATTGAAGCATTTATAAAGGTTATTCCCAATCAATCCACAACTCTGATGCTCGAATGTGTGCAACATACTTGTAGAACTCATAGAGATGATCGATTCGGTACAAGTTTTCAAAGAATTCCATCTTTTGTTGAGGCAATATTGTAGTTTGTACCGAACTCCTCATTGAAGCACTATAAAGTCGATTCCCAATCAATCCACAACTTTGATGCTCGAATGTGTGCAACATACTTGTAGAACTCATCGAGAGGATCGCTTCGGTACAAGTTTTCAAAGAGTTTCATCTTTTATTGAGGAGATATCGTGGTTTGTACCGAATTCTTCATTTAAGCACGTATAAAGTGAATTCCCGATCAATCCACAACTCCGATGCTCGAATGTGTGCAACATACTTGTAGAACTCATCGAGACGATCGATTTGGTACAATTTTTCAAAGAGTTCCATCTTTTGTTGAGGGGATATCATGGTTTGTATCGAACTCTTCATTGAAGAACTTATAAAGTTGATTCCCGATCAATCCACAACTCCGATGCTCGAATGTGTGCAACATACATGTAGAACTCATCGAGATGATCGATTTGGTACAAGTTTTCAAAGAGTTCCATCTTTTGTTGAGGAGATATTATGGTTTGTACCGAACTCTTCATTAAAGCTCTTACAAACCCTAAACACTCCACAACTCCGATGCTCGAATGTGTGCAACATACTTGTAGAACTCATCGAGACGATCGAGTCGGTACTAGTTTTCAAAGAGTTCCATCTTTTTTTGAGGAGATATCGTGGTTTGTACCGAACTCTTCATTGAAGCACTTTTAAAGTTGATTCCCGATCAATCCTAAACTCTGATGCTCTAATATGTGCAACATACTTTTAGAACTCATCGAGAAGATCGATTCGGTACAAGTTTTCAAAGATTTCCATCTTTTGTTGAGGAGATATCGTGGTCTGTACCGAATTCTTCATTGAAGCACTTATAAAGTTGATTCTCGATCA